>JAVQKC010146518.1:0-14326 GCA_036025475.1 Philypnodon macrostomus | reverse complement strand
GTGTTCAATTGGGTTTGTTGTGGGGGGCTGGGGCATCATTTTTGTTTTACCTATTTGGTATTTTTAAAAAAAAACCCCCCCCCCCCCCCCCCCCCCCGGTAAAATGTACAGGGCTTTTTTTTTTTTTTTTAAGGCTATAATCAGATTTTACAGTGTAGATCCTTGAAATGCAAAACCACAAAGAGCTGCTTTTGATGGTCACCGTCTGAATGCATATGTCCTCTTCAATCTTCCATGAGTTATCATTAAACCCAATAATTTGATGAGTAGTTAATGCAGGGCTGGTGTAAATAGGAGCTTGCGATGTGTGGCATGTCAAAGTGGGAGTGACTGTGGTCGGCTACCGCTGCTTAAATGCCAGGGATAAGTAATTAGCCGTCAACAGGATGGTGCGATGGAGGAATAGCATGCCATAGAGCTCTCATTATAATCACTATGCAACCCTCAAATGTATACACTTTTTATGTTAGTGTCATTATTCCATAGAATTATATATCAACAGTTCTTCGACTCAATTTTGGGATCCTATAAAATGTTATGTACCCTTGCAAGCCATATCCAAAGAAATGGCAAAATAAAATCTGGAAAGGTCTGGAATCCTTTCCTTTAACAGCCATTGTGAGTAATTTCAACCATTTATCTAAATGAGAGATGGCTTCAGTTGCTTTTTCGTATTGATCAAATCCCCAAGCAATTCTTAAATCCAAAAACCATGCTAAAATGGGTAGACAGGGTATATCGGATTAAAAGACATTATAAATGAATGGTCTCTGCTTTGAAACCACAAGGTAACCCCAGTCAGACACGATAACATAGGACTGCACACTCCAAGATCTGTCTTTCTGGTTTCTGTCTGGGTTTTCTGTGCATTAAAAGCAAGTATAGATTATTCATATATGTGTGTGTGGATAAATGTATTATATCTTTCTCTTGTGTGTTGAAGTATTGCTGAACTGTGTATTATTTTGAGGACCCCATATTATTCTATGGAAAATTCTGTCTTCATGCAAAGGCCTTCACCACATAATTGAATAATAGATAATCATATTCCTACTCTCTCTGGTTTAGACACTGGCGCATGTTCCCACGGTGGTTGAATCTGTAGCCTTATTAAAATTCCCTGATAGAGAATAAGACATTCATTTGGGGGAGCACAAGGCTAAATAAAAGGCTAATGCCGCAGGTAGCGGCAAACTCAGTCCTTGTCTTAAAGGTCACCAATGATGTCTCAATTCTCCAAACAGAGTCTAGACAGTGTTTTGGAGGGATATGTCCACAGCGATGGTAGCAGTAGACAAGCAGTTTCCCTTCACGTTAATTACATGATTAAACCCGGCTAAGGTTAAAGACTGCACTCCAAGCCCTGCATTACTAATTGGGACACCGCTGTCTGGACATCATCCGCTCACCATTCAGCTCACGCACACATACACCAGCTTTATAAATGGGTTTACAAGAGTTATAGTACTTTTATTTGTAAGGATTCCCATTTGATGAAGTGCATTTTAAAGACTTACTGGATTTAAAAAATTAATTAATTAATCTGACTCAATTTCCCATCTTGTATTATATTGCTTATTAGTGCGAACAACAAATGCTGACTTAGCTTGGGCATCTGCCATGTAGTCATTGTGGGTATTGCTGGGTCGCAGGTGACATCACAACATTCTATAGCCCTATACATTTTAATGGTGGATGGGGGAAGGAAAATGATTGTTTATCTGTAGATTTGGGTCTGTGGTTGGTTAGATATGGTATAATGGATCTTGCCATTGATAAAAAATTCAAATTCAACTTTTTATGTAATCTTTTTGGGGGGATATTTCTTATAAAAATGCCATAAAGTTAATACAGAATTTTACTTAAGTTTTAAAAGGTTATAAAGTTATATATATATAAAAAGACCAACCACAAATTACATACAAATATGCTGTGCCTGTGGGAACCTGACTTTCAATAAGGTCCTGAGTTCAATTTCCATACAACTCAAGGCATTTTCCTGATTTTCCACAACTGGAAAACTATTCCAATGAAGAAAAGTTTTTTATTACAAAGTCCAACCACTCTGCTGCATGTAGGTAATGTCAGAGACGGTTTAGAGAACATTAGTGAATTCTATATGACAAAAATTTTAAAGGGTCTATATGCAAAATCCCACACGTTTTTATTTTATTTTAATTCAACCTTTATTTAAGGTTATTCTTAAAAATTATACAAGGCATTTGGGCACCTTGGTGTTTCTAATAGCAGCACTTAAATCATTAGTAGAGGGACATTAATACCAATCAAATCAAGGTTGACTTATCAGGACTTTCAAGGTTTGGGCGAGTGGGTAAATTCGCCAACTATATATGTAAGAAATCACAAAGATTTTAAATCACCCAAACCTGTAATAAGCCAAAAGAAGTTCACAGTTCACAATTCAGTTTGGATGTTTTAATGATTAATGATAATTGTAAAGCTTCATTTAGGGCAGATGGGGGCCTATAACACCTAACAACAGTTATACAAAGACTAGATAGTTCCACATCCAGTAACAATGGATGGATAGACAGATGGATTTAGACAGAACAACTGTTGCATCAAATCTTGATGAACATAAATTGCTATATGTCTTTTGACAAAGTAATTATGTAAAGCTTGAAGGCTTTTGAAATTTAGGTAAGTCTTTGCACAGGGCAGATAAGTTCATGTCCTCCACCAGCAGGTTACTCACTTTGTTAGAAGCACATTGCAACAGTGTAGTACAAACAGTAAACCACACAGGCAACAGTGTAGTACAAACAGTAGACAACGCAGGCAACAGTGTAATACAAACAGTAGACAACGCAGGCAACAGTGTAATACAAACAATAGACCACACAGGCGACAGTGTAGTACAAACAGTTGACCACACAGGCAACAGTGTAGTACAAACAGTTGACCACACAGGCAACAGTGTAGTACAAACAGTAAACCACACAGGCAACAATGTAGTACAAACAATAGACCACACAGGCAACAGTGTAGTACAAACAATAGACCACACAGGCAACAGTGTAGTACAAACAGCTGACCACACAGGCAACAGTGTAGTACAAACAGCTGACCACACAGGCAACAGTGTAGTAGTATAACCACAGAACACAGCCACCCGAAAAAGCCTCAGTGTATTAATATACTGCACACAGCGAACTGCACTGACCTCAGCCAACTGTGAAATAAACATGAAACTATTGCACTCACAATTAGTAGACATTGTCCTCTGCTGTCATACTGCTACAATCCAGTCAGACTGGTCTTCCGTTGACCAGCGGCTTTTTGACAGTTTTTTAATAAAATCCACAACAATAACATGTCCAACTTCACCTCCACATTTGACATTCCATAAACGGTATGTTACTCCAATAAAGTAACTGGTAGTATGGCCCCAGTAGCCAGGCCTCAGTCAGTATCCATAGCCCACAGCAAACTGCACAGGCCTCAGTGTGGTAGTGGTAACAATGAATAGTACAGACCTCAGAATCTATGCGTTGCCATATTGATGTAAATCCCCATTCATACCATTGCCGCAGATCTAGGATAAAAGCTTCCTGGGTTTCAGATTAGCCTCAGCAAGATGATAGGCCTCAGACAATGTGGAGCAGCTCACAAAAAATAACAGGGTAGATTGTCCATGGTGGCAAAAACTGTTTCTGGATCATTTCAGTGAAAAAAGTGCACTAAAATCCTTTAAAAGAGTTTAAATATGCATTAAGTTCTGACCTATATATATGAGTGTGTTAAAACTGGTCTATGCAATGTTTTAACAGGCAATAGTAATTGTAATTGACTAAAATATTATTATTAGTATTATCAATTATTTTTGCTTGATCCCATACATAAACATAAACAAACATTAATAAATACTACTTTTTTTTTTTTTTTGTACTAATTTGAACTCTTTTACACCATACCCAAATCAGGCCATTGCTTTTGCAATGTTTTTGGCATATTTTAAGTTAATCGTTGCTATTCAAGAACTCTATCACCAGTCAATCACCCGTCTTTTTCCAACTTTTTTTTATTAGAGCAAATATAGTTACACTTTGATACAATGTGCAGCTTTCAGCCCTTAGATGAATGACTTCTGGGAATGGTTGTACAAGTGAGAGCTAGCTAACCAGCTCTCCCAGGACCGAATGTAATGAGCCTCATGAAAAAGCCCATGTGGCCCCTGGAGTTAGCGTTAACAACTAGCCTCTATGCCCCTCTGTGGATAGAAACTACATTAAAAAGTACCAATGAAAAAAAATCATCAAAGCTGTCATTATCAGTAACAAAATCTTCAGCAGTTGAGTCCGGGGACGTCTGTAGGATTTTGCAACTTCACGCAAAAACTTCTGAAAGTATTTGGATAAAATGTTCACAGAAAGTCAGACATATCACAAGGAACAACAATTGACACAATGTTGGGAGCGATCTGGATCACCATCTAGATCAGGGGTGGGCAAACTGCGGCCCTTGGAGTTTTTTAAACCGGCCTTCCGAGCATTTTCTATGTAGTAAAATATTGACATTGTTATACCCTGCAGTAACCCCACTCATTTTCCCCTTAATAGTCTTTGCTCAACATACTATTGAGTCATGGTGATTCCAACAGAGGGTGCTGGATAAACACCATGAGCCTTTCTGAACCTGTTTATGGTCCTGTGTTGGCAACAATTGGTGGGTCACAGAAAAGGAGAGTTGACTGTAAAATGTCAGAAGGCTGGAACGGCTGCAGTTTTATAGTATACAATCTTTGCTAGCCCACTTGGCAATTTTTTAAACCCCATGTGGCCCTTGAGTCAAAAAGTTTGCCTGTTAGAGGTGTACCATACCAATAGGCAAAAGGCAAGAGTTTGGAGCCCCCCAGAGGGCCAGAAAGAGAAGTCACTGTTTTGTAATTTTTCTGAAGGGCTGTTCAGTCCAACGGAAGGTTCTATTTAGAACTGTTTGTTTTAAGAGTGCATAGGGTGCTGCCTTGGTGGAGGTCTGTACTCTTCTAGTTTCTAGTTGTTTAGACCTGGTTTAGAACTAGTTGTTATTATAGCTACTTAGTTCAATCATTTTCAGACCTGGTTTAATTCTAGTTACACTATTCTGTAGTTTACTTCTACCTTAGTCTATATATATGCTACTTCTCATTTAATGCTAGCGTTGACCAAATTTAGCCCTGGTTCATACATGATTTACTTTTAGTAGGCTTGCAACTATTATACTATGGTGGCTGGAGCCATCAAAATAGGCCCAACAACGTCCTTGGTTGAATCCCAGATAGAGAAATGTACTGTTAATGGAGTCAGTGTTTTGGCAGTGAAAATGGCAGAGACAGCATTAGGCTCACACACACATTTTGGGAATCCACTGTGTTTGACTTTATTTAAAAATGACGGCATCTCTTCCTCTTCCTCTTCGGGAGCTCCCTCTCTCCCTCTCTGCCTCTCTGTCTCTCTCCCTCTCCCCCTCTCTCCCTCTCTGTCTCTCTGTCTCTCTGCCTCTCTCCCTCTCTCCCTCTCTCCCTCTCCCCCGCTCAGCCTCTCTCCCTCTCCACCTCTCTCCCTCTCTGCCTCTCTCCCTATATGTCTCTCTCCCTCTGTCCCTCTCTCCCTCTCCACCTCTCTCCCTCTCCGCCTCTTTCCCTGTCTCCCTCTCTCCCTCTCCGCCTCTCTCCCTCTCCGCCTCTCTCCCTCTCTCCTTCTCCGCCTCTCTCCCTCTCTCCCTCTCTCCCTCTCTCCCTCTCTGCCGAGCAGTGGAATAGTGATCTTTTCAAAGGTCATTTGAACCATTTGTCTTATCTTGTACTTTCTTCGCAGATATGGCAAACACAACAGAGAAACCGCGCCTCTGGCTTCAGCTTTGTACATTTCATGACTGGCCTCAGAGAAAAGCCTGAGATACTAAATTTCCTTCAGGAATTGCACTGCACTTCCACAGTTGAATTATGATGCACTAAAAGACACCATTGATGCATTTTGGAGGTTGTAAACTGTATTGTAAACGGCCCAGTAAACTTTTTATACAGAGGGATGTGGGTACAGAGTATATACTTTATATTATTAATAGACAGTATCAGGGCAAAAGTGTGAAACAGTTCTGATTGGCTGCTGTATATGGCATAGACTAGTTCATATGCTATAGCAATGTTTTAACATATACAGGAACAGCAACTGCTTGACCAAATGCTCCCTTATAGATTTTAAGGTTCTATCTGCATTCTTTTATAATCCAAATGAATATACTTGGGACATGGGCAGACAACCATTCACCTCTATGTGCATGTCTTTGGACAATGGGAGGAAGCTGGAGGAAGCTATTGGTTTATTGGTTAGAACTGTCGCCGCACAACAGGAAGGTCCCGGTTTCGAGTCTCGGACCTTAGCGGGGTCTTTCTGTGTGGGCCGAAAACATGCTGGTCAGGTTAGTCCACTGTGTGCGCTTATAATCACAGTGGCTCAGGACTAGCCAAACTGACCTAGAAATGTAGTTATATGTACTTTGTATGTATAGTGTCAAAAAATGTAGTTTAATGTAATTTAATGTAGTAAAATAATCACAAACAATGGTCCCACAATGGTCAAATTGCAGAAAAAGCACATCAAAAGTGTACAGGTAGCATTTAAACACAGTATCACATCAGGAAGTAAATAATACAAATAATTATTAACTAATACTAAAATAGACAATGCATATATAGAGAGTATACAGTAGTGTGTAATAAATACTAGTACTGTAAAACCCTTGGACACCACCGTTCATGCCAGTGATTAAAACATTTCAATTCAATTTTATTTGTATAGCCCTATATCACAACAAATTGGCCTCAGAGGGCTTCACAAAAAGAGATGTATGTAAACAATAAACAAAGCTATTAGACAATCAATTCAGTCAAACTCGTCAGCCAGTGTTTCTGATCAGTCCCAAACCTGAAGAGGCTGGGTCTGTTTGTATTCACACTACAAGACCTTTTTCAATACAGTTGTACTAATGTGCCCATCAGATCTTGAACTGAAACTGAAGTGAACTGAGTGAGGTGTGAATATACACGTAATACTTCATATGTTTTAAATGATTTGGCTCCACTGTTATTGCTGCCCCTTCCACATGACCCTTCTCTGTGCACCAGCAAACTCCAATAAACCACAATAAAAGCCGTGATATTGCAGTTGACTTAATAAAGCTAAGTGAAAAATGATTGTGGACCGCCGTTCGCCAGTGTCCTACTGCGAAGACTACGGCGCCCCAGCTCCACTATTTACCTGCTATTATGACAAACGAGGACTGATTATTACCCAGAATGCACTTGGGACAACAGTCATTAGAGCCACTTCCTGGTTCTGCCGCAGTTTAGCCCATCGTCCTCTATGATATTCACAAACACCTGCTCCACACCTCGGGGCTCTGGCGAGGAACAAAAAGAGAGAATTAATATTTGAACAGCTTCAGATTAATTACGGCAATGATAGTCGAGTCGGAGCAAATCGGAGATGGCAAAAACACTTCAGTTGTACACAGTCGATTGTGTTCTGCCCCCTGAGGTATGGTTTAAAAATTGTGGCTTTTAATTGGACAGAATAAAGTACATCAGTCAACATTATGTCCCTCACCAAAGTTCATATCAACGCCTTGTCTTCCTCTTTTTTAAATTTATATATTCTGCTCTGTGTCACCAGTCAGTGCCAATTAGCGTTCTCTACTATCAACAGCCATTAAAAGCCACTAAAGTTTGAAAAATAAAGGCCAGAAAATGTCCACACCCCCTGGCCGTCTCTCTGCTTGCTTCCCATGCCCACCAAACGTGAGGGTGTAAAATGCAATCGCCAATATGTGCCACAAAATACACTGGGCAATCTAATATTTTAACTTTAAACTTTAAAGTTGCAGTACCTGATTTTGTGAAGGAAAAATCTAACAAGCCCTCTGTCACGGTCTCACACAAACCAGGAAGTGTCAGAATAACAAGCAGCAGTCTGAAGTTGGCTGAATAAAAAAAGTATCTCAGCTCCCTCACATTATATCTGATTGATTCTAGTTCTTGATAGAAAAAGCTTCAACCAATCAGAGTGCTCCTTTCCTGTGGAAGCATGTCATTGGTTGAAAACAAAAAACCTTAAAAACAAGCCCAGAGAGGGTCTCAAAGTCTCTTTATTTTCTCAGATGCTTTCTGGTATGCCGTCTTCCTTCTCTTCAGGAAAGTGGGACATGACAGTGGCAGCAGGTTTTAATGGTGTTTTCTGAGCGGAGGATATAAACTGAAGATTGACAGATGGAATAAACCACCTCTGTCAAAACCTTATCAGGCCTGTCTCACAGCGCAGTGTCTGCGGCTTCAAACATAAACAACATGCCACCTGCACATTGTATACAGATAGACTATATGTGCTGTATAACATTTGTGTATGTTCCTTCACCAGGGTGTTTGAAGACATGTGCTGCGGAAAAAGACCATTTTTCTATTTCTAAGAACCCACTTTTCCCAAGTTTGTGCCATTTTACTTGTAAACATCATTAGAAATAAATTTAAAAAAAATATTGATTTAAGTTAGATACATTTTTAAAAATATGGAATGCAAAATATAGGTTGTTAAGAGATTTGTGTTATATAGAAAGCCCTGGACCAATCAGGCAGCTCCTCCTTCAGAAGTACATTAGTAAAGCGGTCAGGACGAGGCCTATACAATTAACCTGCTGCTCTTTGGCCGATGACATTTAGGTTCAGCCCTGACCTGAATCTGAAGTGTTTCCCCTCTGCTCTCCTCATTACAGAGGCCTGTACTGATGCAGATCATGCCCCACTGTATAAGTATGTGTCTTTGGGTTGGTGCAGTGCCTCACTTAAACCCCACATAAAGTTACCCACTGTGTTTCTGGCAGACATTACTGCTCTCACAGCAGCCCACAAACTGAAGCATTCATCTTTAATACGATGTTTGCAACACATGATTTATTCTGATAGCTCTATGCCTGCTGTTGATGGGGTGAAAACAGAATATTCATACAGCTCTATCTGTTATGTCCAGGCACGTTCACTGTGTGTGTTCTCATTGATTTTGGCAGCTACTGCCACCAAGTGGTTGGATCGTCTTCTTTATTTTCAACAGAGAATAATAGGACTGCAGTCTTTTCCTCTTCATCTGAGCTCATCCTCCATGCTTGCACAGATTTTTATTTACAGAGTATATATGTTTTTAAATGCACAAGTCTGAAAATGCTCATGTCAGTCAGGTACTATTCCACACAGATACACTGCTCGATGTTATGTCCAGTGTGAAGTTGTAGTTTGCTGGCCCATTCTGGGTCCTGGTCTATAGGATGGAGGATGGAGAAGTGGCCTGGAGCCTTGGGTGATATAGAAGGTGGGCTGATAGAGATGAGTGGAACCTGCCAGTCTCCGTCAGAAGGGTGGCTGAGGGCCAAGAGGTTACACACATTGAAAGCCATTTCCTGCAGTTCAGTTCACTCTCGCCTCTGCTCAGAGCCGTCTAGATGTATGAAAAATGGCTCCCATTATAGTCTTGACCCCGGCTGATCTTTGCTGTTGACCCTTAGATCTTATAAGTGTGACCTATTTGCAGGGTCTTGACCTCTGACCTTTGCTCTTACGTGCACACACACTCATGTCACGTGCCCACTCACATGAAAAAATGTGCGGCGCCTGTAGATTAGTAATGACCACGGAGCTAGATGCCATATATATCCTTTTAATCAGGTGCAGTATTGACTCAAGTATGAATGTATTTAAACTCATTATTTTTGCACAGTGAAATTCAAATTTATCTCCATATTCACACAACTCCACTGTGTCTAAACAGATTATTAATATGTAACTGCATAACTGTAGTGCTTTCAATCATAGAGCAATGTTAGAAAATAGTTTTGTTCTTAGACGACTATCAATGCTAATATAGAGGGCAAGGTGGTAGAGTTGGTAGCACTATGGCCTCACAGCAAGAGGGTCCCGGGTTCGATTCCTGGACCGGGCAGTCGGGGCCCTTCTGTGTGGAGTTTGCATGTTCTCTCTGTGTCTGCGTAGGTTTCCTCTGGGCACTCTAGTTTCCCCTAACACAAAAAACATGTACAGTAGGTTCTCCGATGGGGCCAGGACTCTCTGAATCTCAGTGTGATTTTCCTGGTTAAATAAAGGTAAATATTTTTTTTTAATTAAAACTATTGTTTGATTTTCAAACCCGGCAAGACCTTTTTGTGAAGAGTCTGCATGTTCTCTCCGTGGCTGTGTAGGTGATCCACCCATTTTTACAAATCTGACTAAATAACAAACACATGCTATTTTATGTAAACTAAGTGTGAGAGTGGGAGAGCTAGAGATTATGTATCATTTCAATTGTGGGATGCACCAATATGAACCTTTTAGACTGTCACTAATTTACCAGACCGATTCTGAAGAACATGATTTTGTGTCAAGGAATCTAACAAATCTGCTTTTGGGGACTACAGACCAGACGCCAACAAGGTCGGTGATTTTACTTGCAACAAGGAGTGAGGTGCTCTCCAGTCTGTTCAGCACACACACTGAAGAGCATCTCCCCTTGTTCCACCTTTATTAAACTCCAACAGATAGTTACATCATTTTAGTCACTTGCCCAAGGTCTTGGGAAGGTCACAGGCGCAGCTGATTCCCGCTCCCATATCTTCCACATGTTTATCACACTACTTTCGGTCAGTACATCTTACTCTTTTGCACAAGGTCTTTCTTCACACGCACTTAGATTATCAAGCCTTGAATATAAGTTTTGCACACATGATAATCATACAGAATTTTATCACATTTTGTATACATGTTTTGGTAGGATATGTAAGTATAATAAAAAAATACATTCTTTTAATTGTATTCATTTAAAGTTAGAGTTTTTGCATTGTCTTTTCTTTCTCATGTTGTTTCTGTATTATCCTTTTTGCACAACAGGTTAACAGCAGCCATCGATATTGGCCGATACTGATGTGAATCCCTAGTCTTAATGTATCTGTTCTGTATTATCTTAGGCCTGAATTCTCCAGGTCCTATTCAAAAATTCTGGTTTTCTAAATGCAATTGTGCGCTGTGGGTAAAACCTGTAAAGTCTTAATGAGATATGCATGGTGGCGACACGTGGGCCATTTAAAGGCAGGTGGTGTATTAAAAACAACAGGAATTGGAACAAGGTCATTTGGGACAACTGACTGACTGTGATAACAAGAGAACAGTGAGGGAGCAGAGGGAGTGAGTGATGGGCTCAGGATAAAACAAGCTGGGAATACACTAGGACTGTTTAATCAAGTCAGGGACAAAAATCAAACCAGGGATATTAGGAATGTTTTCTACCGGTTCTTCGGCTGCTACTTTCCTCACGGCAAGTGACAGCTCACATGGGGTTGCTTGTAGGAAAAATGGAATAATAATATTAGCAAATTTATAAATGCTGCTGGTTAAACCTGGATGACCATAGTGCAGCACCAGGGGGACCCTTCTCCAGATCTTGTGCCAGGACCTTGGTCAGGATGTACCTAGCTGGAGGATTAGCTTGAATTTAGAAAGAGCACCCAAAGAAAACCCACGCAGACACGGAGAAACATGCAAACTTCGCCCCATCTGTCTGATCCAAGAACCAAACCCAGGACCACCTCATCGTGCGGAGTCAGTAGAAACCTAGTGAATGGCTGTCAGTGTGTGTGAGTTTGCATCAGCTCAATCGAGAGTGTACCTGGACAAAGGCTCATAGTTGCTGGAACAATCTCTGATAAAAACAAAATCGTAAGATTATGTTATGAGTTGTATTGCCTTCTATTCACTAATGTTCCAACCAGAACAATGAGGTCATCAAACCAGCTGATCTTAGACGTCCTGTGAACGAGGCTGAAAACTAGAGGAGACAGGGCTTTAGACTGTGGTCTACCTCTGGGTATTAGAACAGAGCAGTATCTTAATATTTTAAAATCTTTAATAAAAACCCATTTGTTCGCACTGGCTTTTAACTCGAGCTGAGCTGGTTGTTGATTTGATGTATTTCTTGTTCTTAGTTATTTTATTCTCTTGTGCTTTAGCGTTTTAACTTGTTCTAAATGGTATTTGACTGTGACTCGTTTGACAAATCAAATCCTGTTCTATTGTATCTGTGCATGCCAAATCAGAACAGCTTTTCACACATTATACATTACAATGACTAATCTAAAAAGCATTGAGAACAATGTTATATTTTTTAACATGTTTTAAGCTGAAATCTTCTTGTTCTGTTCTTTTCTGGCTAATAGTCACATTCATGAAGTGCCTCTTGAAACCCAAACTCTGCTCAAATGTACTAAGAAAAGTGTCAAGTTTATTTTGGAGTTGAGCCACAAAGTTTAAAAAATGGCACTTGTTGTAAAAGCGAAGTGTTTTATCTTTTGTTCTAGGTCAGTCTAAAAAGGTGGTCAAGAGAGGACTTAATTCCCTCTCGTCTTCTATCATCCATCGATGGCTTTAGCCGCGTTTTCTTATTCATCCATTTTCCGCTGCCATCTCACAGTTTTCTTCATCCCACAATGCACCACGTATCTGTCCTACCTAAACTACTCACTGGACACTTTATTAGGTAGACCATGTACCTAATAAAGTGGCACCAGATGTGGTCTTCTGCTGTGTTCAGAGATCAGCGGACTGTGATATAGTACTCTGAGCTAATATTGACTTTCACGCATCACAAACCAGTCTTTGACGACTTCTTGCATCAACAAGGCATTTTCCCCTACAGAACTGCCACTCACTGGATATGATTCCAGTCTCTGTAAGAATCCCAGTTGATCATCATATGCTCATGACAAAATCTACCGGCTTTTGGCTTGTGTTAGTTATTTGAGCACACTAGCAATTAAACAGGTCTACCTGATAAAGTGGCCGGTTAGTATACAATGAGGTTTCTTAAATATTGTGGTAAAATATCAGTTATATCAGATGGGTGTGTGACTTCAATGTCAAGTATAAAAGTGATTACAGTATACGTCAGGGATGGACAGAAATCATTTTAAAATGTCAAGAACTATAATTCTGAACACAAAGCAATCTGCTGTACAGAAAGCAGGAAATAGAAGCTAAGGAGAAGCAAGAGAACATACTTAGTAGGGTGTATATGGATTTGAGTTACATTTCCAGAAAGTTTTTAGCCCGCTGTCCCTAGGAGTGTACACATGAGTATATGTATGGATAAATCATGCTAACTTATAGCAGTGGCCTAGCACAGACAGCATTTGTGCATTTCAATTCAAGGGCTTCATAGAAAGAGATGTATGTAAACAATAAACAAGGCCATTGCAAACAATAACTACATTAATAGACGATCAATAAACATCCCCTGTCCTTAGACCCTCCATTGCGGCAAGGAAAAACTCCAATAAACACATTTATGGTAAAACAAACTAAACAAACAAAAAACTAAATGGAAAAAAGTTTTTGTTTTTTTTCAAAAAAAACCTGGAAATGTAACAAAAGGCAAAACAAAAGCAGCAAGCAATAGAGTAAAGGCTTATGTGTGTCAGTGGAGGTTGGTGATACAAAACTGGAGGGTGGTGCAATTTTATTTTGAACTACAAACTAAAGTAAACTACTAAAAAATGACAATGCCTTTTTGATTAATTTCCCACATCCCTGTAATCAGTTTATTTTCCATGGACAGCATGGCTGGATCATTGTGTTTCTCAGAAATGTTTTTATTCTTTTTAAGGTTGAGGTGCACCTCCTCACTATTACTAAGTGGTTTACCAGTTTCTGAGAAGACATTTTCCAGATTATTCTCTATTAACCGGGAAGAGGTCCACTACAAAGGTCTTGCTGTAGAGAAGATCCAGTTCAGTCTTAAGCCTGCTCCATTGAGAACAGGGTATGCCTTCACAGTGGCCGGTGCTTCATCAGGAAAAGTCTTGTTGTAATCTTCAAATTGGTCAGCTTGAAGCAAGGTTGCTGTGATCAGATGGCCAGTGAAGTGAAAGCGCCAAAATAGTATCACAGACCTATCTCAAATATCTCAAAATAATTTGTAATGACTAATTCCCATTTACTGTGATACGGAACAGGCGCCGCAGAGGCTCCTGTGGAAAAAGAAACTGAATCTGGCATGAAGTCTGTGCTCATTCACACCAGCTGAGGTGCTGTACATGTCTGGATCCGGCGCTCTGGGAGAAATAGGCAAGGATTCTATTTTTTCCAGACTCTGCATAAGGCTTCACATACACACACAGGCTTCATATACACACACAGGCTTCACATACACACACAGGCTTCACATACACACACAGGCTTCACAAACACACACACAGGCTTCACATACATACACACAGACTTCACATACACACACACAGG
>JAVQKC010146509.1:0-12285 GCA_036025475.1 Philypnodon macrostomus | reverse complement strand
CCTGTTTGCCTTGGGAGACCCTACCAGGGGCATGTAGCCCCCGACAACATAGCTCCTAGGATCATTCAGGCGCACAAACCCCTCCACCACGGTAAGGTGGCGGTTCAAAGAGGGGGGTAATATTGCACAGGTAATAAGAGATATTGAGATGAGTTATGGCATACATTATAGAGTCACAGTGCAGCAGCAGGAGACATATTATTTACCATAAATATGGATTAGTCCAGTATTACATAGACCTTGTAGCTATTTCAGTCAAATTAGCTTAATCTAACCCTTGTGTTGGGTCAAATTGACCTGAAAATGCTCAACCTGGTAGGGCACAGACCTATGTGTGCTCAAAAATATATTTTTTACTTGCTCGTCACACAAGCTAAAGGCAGTAAATTTCATGGCAAAAAATGTTTACTATTTTTCTCTTTGTAAAAATTCAAAAGCGTGTCACTTTGACCTGAAGGCAATGCAAGAGCGAAACATCTTTGTTGATACTGCCTCAACCAAATAGTTTGTTTTTGACGAACTGGTCGGTTTGTCTGTAACGATCATATTTCAAAATCATTGTTATAATATATGCAATGTAATGTAATGTGTCCACTTATGTGTTCCCACGTTCTTTCGGGCACAGAAGTTTATTACCATTGTGGAACTGGGCCAAAAGCGAAAAACCTTTACTCGATTGCACACACTTCCAAATCCTCAACACGTTGCCCTTGTCTTGACCTTTTTCATCCCACATATCAATGTCAGGAACCATTTGTTGTAACTGGGATGCATTTTATTGATTTATTAATTTGGATTAAGTGACAGGAAATTTGACTTTCTACCGGCTCTCTGATAAAATCCTGTGAGGTAGTAACAGAGGAATGCAAAGTGAGCCGTTAAGTGTTTGCTCTGGTGGCGTGTGGAGCCTGTGTATTGGGGGCTTTTTTCATTAGCCGGTCTATCAGCATGGCAAATAAGCACCATAACCCCTCGTGACCCGGGCCCTTGCTCCGATAAGCACTGCAAACACACACACAGTGGAAGTATCGAAGTGGCACGGGCTGTCGCCGTCACACACCGCAGACCAGGATAAGCCCAGTGCCACTGACAGACGCCCTACACCACCTCCAACTGGTCTGCATCATACACGTCAAAGTCAAGGCCCCAAGGCAAAATCTGTCTCTTTCTGGAACTTTTGTATTCCCCTCGGAAAATAAGTTTAGTATGTAGTAATTCCAATAACCTCAAGGAGTTTTTCTTAAGAGTCCTTGCCCATCCCAGCATTTTCTGTGGATGGCTTCATAGATGGTTCTGAGACAGAAGAGAGAATGTAAAAGCATATTTTAAAGTTGAATATTACAGTTTGATGTTGCTCTTACGCTCTGATTAGTGGCCATTGCTGTGTGTGATCTCTATTAGCTATATGTTGTGCCAATGAATCACAATGAATCTACTATTATTTCAATATCAATCAATATATCTCACGATATCTAACTCCTTTTCTGTATTTGTGTGCACTAATGTAATTATTATTCCCTAGTGTGTGTCTCCCACCCCTGTCTCCCAGTGTACAAAGCAAACCATAGTTACTTGATCCCGGCTGAATGGTTATGTGCCTCACCCGGCTCTCATGCGTTCTATTTGTTTGTCGTGATGTGTTTTCTCTTCACCTCCATTCGCCGCACCGCCCCGACAACCATCAAGGCATTGACAGAAACATTTCTCTCCGTGCTTTATAGCCACCGTGGAAAACGAGGTAAACAAAGGCCGCCAAGGAGGAAGCCATGTTTCTTTTTTATGGTTGACAATTTTTCACCAGCTTTAGTGCGAGGCTCCGTCTGAAATATTAGAAATGGCCAGCGTCTGAATTTTAACTTTTTTTTTTGTATTTTTTTTTTACAAACTTTTGCCATATTTCTGTGTGCGGAGTGGAGCAATCCTTCATCTTTAGTTGTGCCTTTTTCTCTATGCTACGTTTCAAGGCTTTTTGGTCTTTTTAGCTTAGCGGTCGATGACAATCTGGTGTTTATTTTTCTGTCCTCTGCAGATAATGGCTGTGCTCCAAGGTATTAGAGAAACTATAAGAAGACACAAAAGGACGAAAAAAATAATAATAATAATTTTGGTTCTTTGGAGCATTTGGGGTTACTGACCCCACATTTCTGGACTGAATTTTAGGTTTTGGTAAATCAATACAAAATCTTTACAGCCAAGGAGAGACTCCATTCAATTTGAGTGATCGAGCAGAACCAGGCAGCTGACAGTGTTCAAGGGGCTTTGTCACCCCACACAGGTTGTATAATGTATGTATAGTGTATGTATAATGTATGTATGTATATGACTTGTACATAAAAACTGTATAGAAACTGCTGCCATTGCACCAACAGCCTCTACAAATACCACTAAACCTGCCAATCTGCTACCACTGTTTTTCAACTGCAAAAGCGAATGAAGTGAGAATTGAATCGATTCATTTAGTGAGCCAATTACTCCATCTGATCCACCGGCACCCTTATAAACAAATAGCAGTTTACCCCTAGCATGCTTCTGTCAGTTTGCCCCAGGGCAGCTTACTACAGTTTAGAAAGTGCTACATGAATCCAGCCCATTAAAACTCCATAGATTCTCCATAAAACTTTCCCAAAGTCAAGAGTGCTGCAGCCCCCTTCAATATCCGAAAATTGAGAATTGAGAGACCCCATGACATATAAAACATCATCTCACCAATGAACTTGACACTACTTCTCTTGCAAACATTAACATTTGACAATTACTTTTGAGGTCTACGTGCCTGGCAGAAGGTACAAAAATGTCTTTGTCATTCAGACTTTACTCTGTGATTCAAATGTTAGGCCAGTGCATTGTAGAGAAATGCACAGAAATCACAGTCTCAGCTGAGATCAGAGTGAATATTTGATCCAAAAAGAACCGGCGCTGTGTGCAGATCCTTCATGTTTCAAGGAGACAGGCGCCTGATCCGTATCGGCACACACTCCGCAGCCCCATTCTTCTCCTGTTTGTCTACAGCTTAGTTTTATGAGCCAGTGTGTACACAGAGAGCGACCGAGGTCAAAAATTCTCAAGTGATTCTGCTGCTGCTGTTCTGCTAATGCAACAATACTCCCCCTTCTGGCTCACAACGGCTGTATCCAAAACATCTGCGTGAAAAAGAAAAGTCAACTCTAAACAGATATCGAGCCACTCGAAAGTGAAGAAAGTGAGATGCTGAAACTGGCAGGAACATTTTGGACGTCCATATTCAAATGTAACGTTTGTCTTGGATTTCCAGTCTTTTAATTAACTTAATGGTTGAATTTTAGCATCTGCTTTTTAAACTTGCTGAATAACGAGCAGGATGGGGAAGGGAAAATATAAATTGTCAGTAATGAGGCAAGTCAACAAATTCTATTAAGCTTCTTTATTCTTTATGCTTTATCTCTTACCATACTGTACCCATAGGACAACAACACACATTCATTACTATAAATGGTTGCTATACATTTTTATTAATGTTCTGATTCCTCTACAATGGTGATTTCTGGTTTCTTTCTGCAGCAGTGGCTCAGGAAGAAGAGCAGGTTCCCCAAAATCTGTAAGATTTGATTGCCAGTTCCTCCTCATTCAACCAGTTATGTCCTTGGGCAAGACACTTCACCCACCTTGTCTATGTATGATGTTGTATGATAGTGTATAAGTGTGATTGTCGGGTTGCGTTTGGTAGTGGTCAGAAAGAACAAAAAACGACTCGCTACATCACCTTCTGTTTGCCTCAGGGCATTTGTGGTCACGGAGGTAGCTTCCCACCACATGTGTCACTGTGGAGTGAACGCGCACACATTTTCTTTATTAGTATAATGCTATCTAAATTATCTTGTTGTGTTACTTAAAGCTCCTCTACCTGATTTTTTTTTTTACTTTGAGGTCCTCGGTGGGCTTTTTTTTTCAAAGGGTTTTTGAGTTTTTGAGAGAGCGAGGGAAGGAATCACACGCTTCCACAGGACAGGAGCTCTCTGATTGGTAGATCCATCTATTATCTATTCAGAACTAGAATCTATCAATCAATCAATCAATCAATCAAATTTATTTATAGAGCACATTTAAACACAACCATCTATCAGGAACCATATGAGGGAGCTGATGTTTTATTTCACAATTCAGTGTATTCACAGCTATTTTTAGTTTTTTTGGGGGGTTTGAAGTTTTAAAAGCCAACTCCAGACACACTTCTTGGCCTATGAACGCGTGCGAGGCAATGTGTGCTTTATGTGAGAGACTCAGGTTGAGGGTAAAGGAGGGGATTGCATTCATTCTTAGGCATTATTTAATTTTTATTTTTTATTTTTTTTCACAAAATCAGGTAGTGCAGCTTTAATTTATTATACAGTATTCAATATACAACATATTTAATGTATTTTCCAGGTAGCCTTGTCTCTTGAACACATTACATTATGCCCACCATTTTGTACAGTCAGGCCATACTCGAGAACAGATTTAGCCCTAATTGCACCGTTTTGTACAAAATCTGGCAGTAAATCCAGCACCATTTGTGGTCTGCGTCCGGGGTTACTTGCGCGTTTTCTCCTACCAGCGTATGCTAATTAACTGCACTTAGGCAATTACACAAACAAAAGGCTGCTGCACGGAGGCGAAACGGCACCAAGAGCATATGTGAGGGTCTGTTAGCGGGTCCGATTCTCCCAACAACACACACAAATATTGAATGAATTTTCAAGTGTTTACCCGGCCATTTTTCATTTTGGCTTTAGACAGGATAAAAAGATGTGCCGTGATGTTTCTGAGTTAAAATGCAGTTCAGCCACTACAGGTTAAATGTTGGATGGATCACCTCATAGAACATAGAACATAGAAAATCCAGCACAGGAATAATATGAATCCAGGTGAAAAAACAATATCTAGAGGGATTTTTTGATTTACCCGAAGTGATCGTGACAACCCATGTGCAACCCTGTCTATGAATATTGAATTTAAAAAACTGGTAGTAATTGTAACAGGGTTAGGCATTTTCCTCATTTAGTTGTGCATCCAAGAGTATAATTCCCCAAGTTTACTCCCTCAAGACAGCATAATATCAAGGTAATTGGACACAATTTCACATTTGGCTCATGTTACAAATGTTATATTCAATGGAAATCAAAATAAAAAGGAACTATTACATTTTTCATCCGGCCCCCAAATGGTTGAATGAAGAGGTCATTGATAGATTACAATTCCCAGTCCCTCCAGACCTTGATTGGACAGTTATGACACATCTATTTATGCCCCGTCTCTAATAATTTGAGCCTGCTTATTCTCTGAGGATATATCGGCTCTCAAATTGGTATCATGTCCCAGGACGGCTGTTGTAATGACGGTTAATGGAGGCAGCAGACCAGCCTGTTTACTGCCTGTCATTTCGAGCTACAGTGCAATATGCAATTTGTTTTTGTGGATGTATTTCACGTCCTGGACAGGTCCTCAACCATGTGTGCTTGAGAACATTATATTCAATTGAATTTGGGCACAATGCAATCTGTATCATATAGTTTTTTTTGTTTAATTGTATTTCTAGACACTCTTTACAATTGAGTGCATTATTCATTCACTCAACAGTCAATCACAATACGTGGTAAATGGTCACAGCTGCCCTGGGGCAGGCTGACTTAGACATGGCAGCCATACCGTGGCTACCACCTCTATGACCACCACCAAGCATTCTATGACAATCATACTCTCATAGTAAGACATTTTCAAGTTGGGTGAACTGTCCTGCCAAAAAACACAATGGCAGAATGTACAGGTTGGGGATCAAACCACCAATCATCTCCCCAACGCTCTGCCGGCCCCTTTTGGACCTACTCTTATTACATGTGCAACAATAAATAAATACATTTGAGCTAAAATGCTTTAGTGCTTGACGTTTCTATACACTTGTTTTATTCATGCACTACCTATTCCTTAATTCAATGCTTGGCTTTTACTCTGTAGTAGTGATAGAGATATCAGAAAAAAACATTGGCATTTGAAGCTGCTTTCTTCTCCACTTGCTCCACTTAAATCACTCAGCGCGCAGAGGGCTAAAAGGAAACATAACATCTAAAAGCTGTCACTGCTCAGAGACAGCCCTGATCAATGCCTTTTATAAGGAACCATAACGTATTATTCACATTAGCAGGTGCTTCATCTCAGCAGAAAGACAACAGGCTCGTGACAGCTCTTTGAGGCTCATGAAGTTGATACGGTTCTTTAAATGCTATCAGCGTCACAGAAAAGCAGCATTAGGACATTAGAAGAAAATGTGCAAATTATGACATCACTCACTTCAGTCCTGGGTCAACTTGGTTTGCATTTGTGTCATTGGGCAAGACACTTTAACCACCTTGCTTATATATTTATATATACAGGTATTGTGGTTCAGGTGTGTTCGATGGTGAGACCATGTTGCACAATATGGCTACCACATCTGTGTCAGTCTGCCCCAGGGCAGCCTGTCTACAGGGGTAAATAAACACCACCATTATGTGACTATGGAGTGAATGCACAGACACTACATCCAGCCACCAGTGATTAGTAATAAAATAAATAAATAATAATTTCTAAGTAGTTTGGCCACCACTTGTATCTATTTGTTTTTAATGAAAACAACACTGTATATAATTCTGCTTTGGAACCATTGAATTACAATTAATACAGCAATTAACCTGGGCATAGCCGAGAACCTTCAAAATAACTGGTTTGGCAAACTAGTTTCTCCCCCAAAATTCCATAATTATATTTTATCTCCCTTTTGGGTTTGTGCGCTCTGTCACAACAAATGAAAAACTAATTAGTAATGAGACTAATTGTTTGAAGCAGCTCTCATTTGAATGCAAATTCCCACATTATGTCCAATTAATGCTTCGACATTTCATTTGGGCGTATCATCAAAGTCATTAGACTCCACTGTGAATGTCTATATATTTAAAAAATGTGTGAATAAAACAAACTCTGGCCAAAGGCTGGTCTAACTGCTGTCCCTCAAGCCCAGTCGCTTTGATGCCTCCACTTCTGTCGTCTGCATTACTTTAATCACTCAACACACACACACACACACACTTCAAGCCTTTGGGCAACAAAATATCTTGAAGCTGTCACCAAGCACTCCCCCTCAAAGTAAAGATCAATGGCTGTACGCTGGAGCAATAACATCCATTTAAGCTTATGGTGAAGCCTTTTGAAGTTCAAGAGTTTTGTAATATATGTTAAAAAATACATCAGGTAATTAAAGGTTTGCTTTCAGGTTGGAAGCTGCAATTAATGGTGTTTATATTGACTTGAAGCAGACAGTTGTAGGTTAAGTTATTGATTTGATATTTGACTGTGCTTTTTTTAGTACCTGTGTCGTATTGTACGTCAGTAAAGGCTGCAATTTTTACAGGCAAGACCCTTCACGCTCTACTACCTACCCCATGATGAGATGAGAACGACCAATCAAGTTCGTCAGGTGCTGAGGTACCAGAACAAAAATATATATATATATGTCTTAATGTTAATGAGCAGCAGGATAGCACAACTAGAAAGGCACCTGACTTTCCCACGGGGGACCAGGGTTCAAATCCAGGGGTAAATACCAACTTCTATACTTCAACTCCTCCACTTCAGTTAACTCCACATCAGCATATTTTTTCACTGAGGTCCGATTGAAGGCTGTATGTCTCATTTGTCAAGAAATGGTTGCAGTTTACAAAGAATACAATATCAGCCGGCCCACTTGGCACATTGTTAAACCCCATGTGGATTTTGAGTCTTTGCCCACCCCTGTGTTAAATATAATCTCACACATTTCAATGAATTGCCACTTACTTTCTGATCCTAACATTATTTTGCCAACTGTATTTACATTGTCGATTGCCATAGACAACAACTGGTATTTTCCTGCATTCCCGCCAAAAACTAGGTAGATATTTTTTTTTAATTAATTATTAGCTTACTCACGGTGTTATTTACCTGACTGACCTAACTGCTTCAATAAAGATGTATTGGAAACAAAAATACCAAAATAAAATCAGAATAAAAATAAAAACCTTAGCTTAGAAAGTTCATCTTGAAAACAAAGAAGCCAGCATTATTCGCAATTACGCCCACATTTGCAGTTCAAACATTGGCTTAATGATCACTTTAAGCTACATGAGAAATCATAATGGCGGCCATGATAATAACTTGTCACATGATCATACTTCTAATGAATATTGGTGTCTAATTTACATACCTAATTATACATTAACCCTCCCATTGAACCCATTTAGTAAGTCTTCCTATCACATTACCTCTGTCTTCAAATACACTGGTTTATTATAGATTTGATGGTGATGGGTTATGGTCAATTCATTCTTCCTGAAATGATCCAAAATGGCTGATTGTTATTGTGTGGCTATAAAAACATATCTATCTTTGTGGCAGCGTGTTAAAAGCAGGCTCTATTGTGGCCAAGTGTCTCATTGCATTGTGTTATAAACAGGAAAGCAGTGAATAAATCTTCATGAAGTCTGCGATCACTCGAAGGAACCGCAAAGAGTTACTCGTTAGGTGTCCTTGGCTGCTTTGAGAGGTGCCAACAAATAAAATCTATTATTCATTATGAAAAGAAAAACACTAAAAGCCACAGGCAGCTTAGGGTAACTTTTATTTGCACCAGTCCACTGCCTGTTTATGTCTCAGGCACTCTATTATAGGGAACCAAAGAAAAGCTGAAATGAGAGCCAACTTTAACAGGCAGAGTAACTGTATAGTGTCATGTGACATTGTGCAAGTCAACTTTATCAAAACAAATCCAATATGGAACGATGATGTGATGATGGCAGTCTTTTCAAGTTCTAAAGAAACACTGGTCAAACGACAATATATAAAGGCACTATTGTGAGTAAAACAGAAAATACTGAGATCAATTCTGCCTGATGTTTACAACAGAGCCTGATAACGATGCCTTCAACTACACAGCCTCCCCTTTATGGCAAGTCTCTGGTTCTGTATTGTCATTAGTCAAATGAAAATGTTGTGTGCAGGACTTATTGGACAGGGGTCGTGCACTGTTTGGTCTGCAGCCTGTTGTAAATCTGATCCGTTTACTTTGCTCAGAGGTGGATCACTTTGATGTTTTGTAAAGTGAAGCATTATTTGACTAGTGGCTAACGATAGCTCAACATTTTGCTAATTCATGTTTTGACTCCATAGGTTGGCTATGTGGCATGTAATGGGATTCATAATTAAAAACAGAAACCACCAACAGCATTTTCACTTTTCACTATCATCATTGTGATAGAACTAGACTTCTGTTTTTGTATTTTGACTCTATACAGTAAAAAATACACTTAACTAAATCCACCATTGTAAATCGAACTCTGGTTGGTCGTCCAGCCAGAGAGATGCTTAGTGATTTAGAGACAGCTGCCAGAGACACTTGAAAACAACATTTAGCTAACTACTTAAATGTTTTAATGTCTGGGGCAGTAAATACAACAAAGTGCCTGCAATTCAAGTAGTGCTGCTAAAAGCTAAATGTATTTATTAATGTGCTGTGTAAGCTAGATATATGACTACAACTGCACTTGGCGTACAGCTGTCATTGTATGACTTTGGAAATAACTTCAGCAATTAGCACTAATGTAAAGCATTGAAAAGAGGCCTCCAGCAAACAGTGATGTGTTACGTTCACGTTAAGAAGCTAAAATTGTATTTTTGATTGCATTGTCTGAGCTAATAGTTCTACAGAAGTTAGTTTAATACAGGGCTGCCCAAAGTGGGGCCCGGGAGCCAAAATTGGCCCCGCCAAGCCCTTTTATTTGACCCGCCTGGACATCCCAGAATTCATGGATACTAAGCCCATCAATATCAATGGCATGATATCCAGATTCCCCGTTCAGCTCAGAGTTGGCCTTAGCCTTTTTATTTTGGCCCCCTGAGAAAAAAGGTTTGGGCACCCCTGGTTTAATATATCTTTTAATCTATAAATACCTTTATTTAATCCAGGCATGGAAATCACACACGCTTGCAAGAGATCTGTGTCTATGTATTGGAAAGCATGAATCGTGGTGGGGCCTTATACAGTATAATAAAAATAGCTAGAAAATCTTTGTAGATGAAAAGGTGTATTTTTGTTCTGTAAGTGAGACAGAACATTTAGATAACTTATTTTAATAATATTTTAAAGGAAGATTTACTAAGGAGGGTAAATTCACACCAAACAATGATTGAAAAGATGACTATTCCTGCACTATAATAACTACTATTGTAACAGTTTTGTTCAAAATTAGCAGCAGAAAATTTCAGTTATTTATATATATATATAAAAGGTCTCAGGCGAACCGTGAACAAGTGTTCTGTTTTTCATAAAGCAGATCTCTATCACCACATTTTGCCAATAAAAATTAAGCTTGTGTTTGCTAGAAACAGCTAATGGCACTACAAAATTTAGCTTAATTAATAGAGATCTTTCCATGTGTAAATAGGTTGATTTAAACATGAAACAAATAGCATGAATAGCATTGCTTGAACACAAGGTTGAATAAGGGCACATTAATTTGCCAGTGCTGAGCAATTAGGTGGAACACAATGCTAATTTCATCTCGGCAGTCCTTTGGGATATGATAATGCACTGTGCAGGGAAGCATTACATGGCTAAGCGCTACGCATTCACGCTTTCAAGTGACTTTTAATTATTCATCTCACTCTAAAGGCCGTCCAAATGGAGTCCTCGCCAACAGATGTCGAACAAACTGGTGAGTTTTAGAGACATAATAAGACATAATGTTCAATCAGATAATGACGTTAATGCCAGATATGTTGATGAGCATAGAACAATGGCAGACAGTGTTAAGCCATGTTTCCACTGAGTAGTACATTCAATTGTTTATATATGTTTGTTTTTATGTAAATTTTATTTGATGGGGACTTGATGCAATGCCAATGCCATGAGATAAATGAGATCAAATTTAGTGAGTATTCTGGTATAGTACACAATTCTGGAAAAAACACCCTTCAACAAATGTATTATAATTTTTTTTTTAATGTATTATTTTTATTATTGTTATTATTATTATTTTAAACTTATTATTATTTTAAACGTATTATCATTGTGTTATTGTATTATTATGAAAAATGGCACCTATTCTCACTTAACCTAAACGCCCAGCCTGTCTAAATGAAAAATAGCCACACTGGTGCTGTCACTCAGAACTGTCTCCCTACAAAAGCTCTGTGATGCAGGGATGAATAGGAGTGTACACATGGCTAGAGACCTTGTCCGACACAAAAGTTATGATGATGGAGCTTTGGTCCTTCTTGCTACAACACTAAAAGGGGCCTTCCCAAATCAACTTGTGATGAAAAGCGTCCTGGCTTTAAGTGCTTTTGAAAGCCAAGGCCAAAGGGTCTAAATACTACAGCTAATATAATTAAAGGAGGTTCTTACAGGTCTCCAGCCATGGGGTTTGAGCTAGCCTCCATAGGCAACAGAACAGCGCTATTCCTTGTATCCATAACTCGAGCTCCAGAGTAGTCCAGTGGGCCCCTCCAGGCATTTCTACTTAACCCAGATACCAAGGGGTTGGAGAAGCCCCCAAGCAGAAATAGTAATGAGGGGCATAATGGTTCTGAGTGCTGTGAAAGAGGGCGGGACATGAGAACTGATCCCAGTGAGGAAGGTTTCCCCCATGGCAGGACCCCGACTCTGACCCCCGACCCGTGACATTGCAGATTAGTCCCAGGGGCCCCGGCCTAGCAGCGACGCCAAGCAGGGGAAATAGCCATTTTCTCGTTTGATTGTAAACAGATATCTCAAGGCATTATAGGAAGATTAATTGCCTCAAAAGAGTTGTTCTAAAGTCCATGAAAAAATATAATTTCCTAAAAAAGGCTACAAGGCTGACAAACAGGTTGCATGCACTTACTCACCACAAGGTCCTTCCAGGCTTTGCTGAAACTTGAGTTTTGGCCCTTGTTATTGTGGAGACCTTGTGCCTGGTTTTCTGTCATTCTACTAATACTTCCATATCTCTGCGGAATAGTGAAAGTGAGACGTGTCTGTTTACTTGATGGTTGCTTGCATTTGTCAAGGCTAACATGGAGAAATATATACATTAATAAACAAGATACCATGTTCATCTTTGCATAAGCTGTGCAGGGCGGCAGTGGCGCAGAGGGTAGGCGCTCGTCCTTCAACCAGAGGGTCGGTGGTTCGAGTCCCCATCCGAGCGCACACAGTCGTTGTGTCCCTGGGCTTGACACTTAACCCACATTGCCTATGAATGAATGTGGTTGTGTGATTGGTGT
>JAVQKC010146473.1:0-14030 GCA_036025475.1 Philypnodon macrostomus | reverse complement strand
AAATAGACCCTTCCCATGTTTGTCATGGTTTGGGGGCGGTGCCTCTTAATTGCTTGTTAACAATATTAAAACCCTTAGAAATCACACAATGTCTGATTAAGGTGCCTGTTGGTGACAGTTGTAGCAGACGTATGGGGCAGACGTACGGGGCAGACGTATGGGGCCGTTTCGCCGATGTACACCTTGCTGTCGGGGACGACAGCACAGGCCTAGTTGAACATGTTGTATGTGGCCATTTCCCTAGAGAATGACATCTGACCATATATATATATATATATATATTTATGTACAGCCCATAGTTGAGTTGTGGATGTAGAGCCCTATATTTTACTACCAATATTTTTCCCCCTAACAAATCCCACAACTACATCATTTTAAATGCTTATTGGAAAATGTCAAACTGTGGCGTGTGCCAAACTAATCACCTAACTTTATTTCCTAACCTATCAAAGATTAGCTATGATGCTTGCCTTTTCCTGTCCATGTGTGCTGTTTTCCATCACAACAAGTCCAGTCCAAGTCCACACATGCTCCTCTCAACACACAAGTGGCACCAAGCTGGGAGACAGTGGCCGTCTGTGATGCTAGGCGATTAGTTGCTCCGGCGCTTATAGTGGCTTTCACAGAGGGGGCAGACTTGACACATGTCCAGGGTCTCAGCTCGGTGCCACAAAAAGATGCCATCTGCGCTTCTACAAGGTGAAGATGATCAGGGAAAAAAACAGAGAAACTAGCCCATGCATAGCCCAAGCACTGGCGATGACTCAAAATGACTCGGAAGGACCACAAAGATTTCATGTGAAAAGTCATAATTAGTTAATAAGTGGGTGTAATGATTAGTGAAAGTGAAACTGTAATGGCTCTTTTTCAATTATAATAATGGGACTCCTCAACTAGACACATTGCTTGAAAATACTTCAAATCAAAAGTGTTACAGATGCAATATCTCACCATTATGAAATATTGGATTATATAGATCCCCTTGATCTTATTACAATATAAGTATGCTAAAGATGATGGGTTATTTGAGTTACAATAGCCTTTCTATTGTCTTAAGCTTCTCTGACCTCTGGCATCAGCATGATATTTTCTCTGACAGACCTGCCGCTCTCTGGATATTTTTTAAACGCTAAACTCTTAAAGTCTTAAAGCTTTTAAACACAAATAAATCCCAGTAGACCTGCAGCTCACTTCACACTAACAACCACGCTACATTCAAAGTCACTTAAAAGACATTCTGATGCTCTGAACCTGAGGTCTTGCTTTGACTAAATTCAGTCATTTGCTAAAATGCTACTTAATAATGTCATAGTGCCATAATAATCTGCGCTTTACAAAAACATTTGGACCTTAAATCAGTACTTACATTTTGTTTGTTATTTTGAGAAGTCATGATAAATTTGAAGTATTCACCATTGTAATTATTAAATT
The DNA here is from genome assembly GCA_036025475.1 of Philypnodon macrostomus. NCBI lineage: Eukaryota > Metazoa > Chordata > Actinopteri > Gobiiformes > Eleotridae > Philypnodon > Philypnodon macrostomus. Next base: position 12,599 of record JAVQKC010146473.1, on the reverse strand, counting down.
CACTGCATTTCATAAAACATACCAATTCATTGGAATGCACTTTAAATACTGTATTAATTCCTTTAAAAAAACTGATATATTGTAGTTTATTATGTGCAATATACCTAGTATAGCTGTATCGCCATATTGAGAGATTATCGGTATCGTGAGCCATGTATCACGTATCGTATCAAATTGTGAGGTTCCCAGCACTATTCTATATGTTGGTGACACTGTGCAGGTTTATCATAGTCCACTTATCAGTTGTCTTCATTAATGGGATGATGGCTGTTAGACTGGGGAGAGATTTGCTTGTTCCTAAGGGCCCCCTTTCGACCGAGTGAACCTCCGGGGCCCGGGCCTGACAAAGACATGTGAAGCAGATTTCTTCAGTCAGCAGCTCTGCCTCATCAAGCCTAAATGAGAATGTGCTGATTAATTTCTCCTCTGACTCTGAACTCCCAATCAACCCCGGAGTGCACAAACGCAGTGTCTGCGAATACACTTGCTCAAAGTACTGCTGTTTCTTTGTACAATATTGGAACATTTAAAAAGTTTGATATAAAAAGAAATTTGAAAAAGTCTCTTTGTCTTTGATCAGCCTTTGTTAAGTCTTAATCTCTCATACCAATAGTTGTTCATTTTTCTCTGTTTAAATAGGTGCACACAGACTATGAGGCAGACTTAGGAGCCCAAGAGACAGTGAAGTGCTACTTAATGTAATGCTTAAAGTGAGTGTTTTAATTTTACAAAGAAAAACATCCATCCGTCTTCTTCCTCGGAGGCGGATGCTCAGACTTCCTCCTCCCCAGACACTTCCTCCAGCTCTTCTGGGGGGATTCCAAGGCGTTCCCAGGAGAGATATAATCCCTCCAGCGTGTCCTAGGTCTTCCCTGGGGTCTCCTCCCGGTGGGACATGCCCGGAACACCTCCCAAGGGTGGCGTCCAGGGGGCATCCGAAAAGAACAAACAAAACCTTATTTTTAAGACATCAGATACAAGTTTAGAATGTGTGTCCACAAACAGACACTACATTAGCCTTTCTTGACAGTTTACATTTCATAAATAATAAATGGTAAAAATAGTAACGACCCAGATCTGTTAGTAGTAGTACTAGTAGTCATACTTTTACATGTGTTGCTTTTCCTTGAATATATTTTTAGCTATTTATCTGAACATTTACTATAAATGATACATTTCAGTATTTTTGCCACCTCTGCCAATAAAAGTTGTGTACTTATACACTTCAAAACTATTATTTCCCTCCTATGTTTATTAAATCGTCAGCATATTTCCTAATTCACCCATTACAGTGTTGGCAAAAGACTCCGGAACTACACGAGAGGCAGTTCTGCAAATAACCTAAAAACTTTTGTCAGTTTTAACAAGCATCTCACGGAAATATTAGAAATGCTGAATTATCCCTATTTTTAGCAATGATTTTGTCCTTTAAGGTTGCAGAGCAATTAGCGCTCATGCCTCCCAGCAAAAAGGTTGTGAGTTCAATTACTGTCCTTCCTTCCCATTTGAAAACTTGCAATACCAATTAGTTTGCTTTCTGCCTAAACTTTAAAATAAAAGTCACGTAATTGCTAGGTTGAAGAGATGGTGTTTTTCATGGCATTCTGGTCTGCCAATAGTCATCAGAAACAGCCTCACAGCGGCTCTCATTACAAATCCTCGCCTCCTCCTGCGTCTGCTATTGATTGCTTGTTTGTCAGGATGTTTGAAAGAGAAATGCAGCCATCTGAAAAATACTGACCCTTTTCCCAATACAGTAAAGGAAGCTTTGTCACTTTCTCATTGTGTATTGATTATGAAGACAAAGAGACTATTTACAGAAAATTACAGAACGGAGCAGACACAGATGGGGGTAGAGGGGTAGCCAGAACACATGGGAGAGATACTATGGGACAAGCATGGCACCATTTTACAAGTAAAATCAGGCAAATTGGGCATGTCTATAATTTATTTGATGGATGTTAAGTTGCAGATAGGAAATCACAATGTAAAGGTAATAAAAGTTTTAGATAGCGATGCAGAGATCCAGTCTTTTTAGTCCCAATATCAATCCTGATATCTGGGGTTTATGGATCGACCGGTACCAACTTTGAATTATCCGGAATAATGAACCTTTATTATACAACTGTAACCGGTCTAACTTTTGTCATTTGTGAGTGAAAATGTAATTTGTCCATGTATCTGCTCAGCCTATAGTATAATAAATTATATCAGCGATCACCGATATCCGATCCAGTATCGTATCGGTGCATGCCTTGTTTTGGAAGTGTATATATAGTTTCATGGCTTGCCAGAACCATTTCCCAACAAAGTGAAATGTCTATAGAATAGATTTTTGTGCCATAATCAACACTAATGACCAATTATAACTGCCCATCTAATGTGGCGGGATTTATGTTCCAATTTATTGGATTGGTGGTTTTCTATCCAATTGGAGAACTTGGTTTATCTGCATACATTTCTTATTTTATCTAATCCAACTCACTGACATGGACCTATTTCTTTATATAGACTAGGGATATCCAAACTTGTTTTAATGGTGACCACATACTGAAGAATATACCTAGAGATATTCTAGCACACCAGTAAAAGTGGTTCTTGGCCCATAGTTTGGAAACCACTACTGTATAAATATAGTATAAAGAATTAAAATGGCTGGCTATAAATGTGGCTCATGTTAATCCTGAGCAGAGCAGCCTAATTTTGATGACTTGAAAAGTTCTCAGGCAATGTGTTCAGTGTTAGCATTTTATTTTCAGTTTCCCATTTTCCAGGCAACCATTCATCTCTATCTGGATTCGTATGTTGAAAAAAATCTTGAATTACAAAAATACTATCAAAAAAGAATTCCTTGCCGATTACACAAGGGTTAACAGTTGAAGTTTTGAGCCAGGCTCCGGTGGCAGCCTCCAGCCCAGAGCACTGTGCAGCTTTGAGCACCACTGAGATTATGTAAAGCTGGGGTTGCTGCTCAGGACACCTCGAAGCCACTCCAGGAGGTAAAGAGGCTTCACTTTTTTATATCACAGAGAGGAAACACAGAAACTGATGAATATCTTGGCTTTCAGAGCAGTCTTTTTCTCCTAAGCCTCTAATGTTATATATATAGCCTTAACTGTATCTGTGAGCGGTGGCAGCTGGTCCTGTCTCTGGGTGTAGATAGTGATGTGGCTAATATAAGAAAGAGTAGATTTAGGATCAGAGATGGCCGAGTGTGACTGCTTCTATAAAAGACTATCTCAGCTTATACTTACATAAAGAGATTTCATGGTTCCTATACTACACTTTTTTGTGTGGCCAGCCATCATATTTCTTGTTTCTAGTCGGTACCAATTGGATTTCACTTTACAGAAGGCTGGACAAAATGATTCAAATTAAACTTCAATATTACAAGATTTTATTTAACTATAAAATGCATCAATTTGTATGGAAAAGATAAAAAATGAAACGGGAATATTTTTACAATTAACATTTAGGGTTTTCCTGTTTATACAATGCATCTTAAAATGTAATTCCTTTCTCAAAACTTCAATTTTGAGTTTTCTTCAAATGTAAAATGGGCTTTCTTCTTCTCAAGAAAAGATTAATCAAAAAAATGAATCAACCTATATCCACCACCTCCACATATAATTTCTGTTGCGTATTCTCTGCTTTAACAATCCATCAAGATCCAAATGCAGGCGTCTAATCGATAATAGATAATTTGTTTAGTATACTGTACCGGTCTCTTAATGATCTCTTAATAATGTCCATCAACCACATCCTGTTTGTCTCCTGTCTCCTCTTTGTAGCATATGCACGAGTCGGGCTCAAGCTGCAGCCGCAAACAGAGCATGAGCCAGCCTCGGTGGAGCTCCACAACAAGCAAAAGGAGGCCAATCAACAGCAAAAGGTACAATTATTGATTTTTGATTTATTGAAGTCCGTAAATTTTTTTTTTTTTTTAGTCATAATTATTATTAATATTATTATGATTACTATTATTACCTAAATCTCTTCCCCTGGTTTCTACAGACTACAGATGGTCAGATAGTCAATTGTGTGCTTTTGTTTATTTTAGGAAACTTGCAGACTACACTTTTAATATTGCTTCATTAATAGGCCATTGTCTACTTTTTGCACACTATTTCCTGGGTCTGATTGGGTCACTTTATGCCAATGCCACTTGTGCATTTTTATTGATGTGTCAGTGGTCGGTTTGTGCTGAATCACTGTCATTTGACGACTGTATCTGGCAACGTGAAAGGATTTGAAAACACAAGGGATCTTGTGAAAGTGCTGTTCTAAAGCCTCTGGTGGTTTGATGTGAAAAGCCATGCCAGTAATAATACTTTCTCCTACTATGTGCATTTAACAAAATCTTTTGTGTTTCTATTTGGCTCTATTTCATGTATTTGTTATTTTTTACAATGTTATTTCTTTTACAATCTTCAAAACAGTTGTAAAGTCATGGGGGAATGGAGCCTATGCTAGTTCAACTAGCTAAAATCACATTATTTGTCTTTTGTTTCTTGCTTATTTAATAATTAGTTGTACATCTCTTCTACATAATATACATTGTGGCAAGACAGTTTGACAGCAGTGACACTGCTAAACCAGCATGTCTTTCGTTCTATGCTTACAGTTGTCATTCCTGGTAATGTTTACCTTGTTTACAGTGTTTACAGTGTACAAAAATCCTCTTATTAATGAGAGCTGTGTAAATATCCATAAATAGCCTCTGGATTCGACTTTCTACTCTTTGATGTTTTCACAAATAGTTGCATGCTCAGGGATTTATTGTGAGTGTTGTCTGTTAGTTGTCCTATTACAGCTCTTCATTGTTCTTGACAGTTGTACAGTTTAATCTTCAGAGCTAGCAAGTTGTTTCCCCATCAAAAAACATACATGGAGTTCGATTTTGTTTCATTCAAACATGTTTCAGTAATCATGTGTGCTGAGGCGATGGCCCTCCCTGGAGCTGAAAATGCATTTCTAATTTCCACTGGTTGTAGTATTGAAGTAGCCGTTGTGAGAGTTGGCCTTACAGTGAGCTTTTTAAGATGGGAGCAAATATTCCCAAAAGCAAGACCATAAATATTGCATTTTAAAATGTTCAAATGTGTAATTCTAAACAAAATGAATAAAAAAAACTTGTAATAAATGCAGAATTTGGCCCATTAATACACAGAACATTCTTAAATAAACAGGTTTTACTTGTGATGTGATGGACTGTGACCTCAGCTGAGCTTGTGGTTTGACAAGACGTCATCTGTGTGCTGTCTATTCTACATCATGCACTGTAATCACTGTGTCAGCTGTCATTGTGTGTTCTTGTGTGTCTACAGACTCGCCTTCAGTTTGTTCAAGAAGACAAAGATGCACACCTGTTAGAGGTAGGGTCACACAGGCACTTCACCAGCACCAGCTGAGCTATTTAATTAAACAGACAATAAATGAAAGGAGTAGGTTTAAAATGTAGAAGCTAAGACTGTTAAACAAAAAAATCAGTTACTCTTCTATGCTCTTATTGTTCACAGACTAGACATGCTATTGTGGGTTCTTTTTAGTACCATGGCTTCCTCCCACTGTCCAGACATGCCAGTGACTGTAGGGCATCCTCTAACTATATGCCTTTGACAGGGTACACCTTGGATAATGGCCAGTGAGTTGCAGGGCTGACACATTCAGTAGGGGCATTTTTGAGTAACCAGCATTTCATACTTCATTGTCTTACCATTATACTACATCGTTAGGTTTAAGATAATTGGAGAACCATACAGCAGCATGCAGACTACATGTAAAAAATTAATAAATATGGGTATAGCCATAAAATCTAGACTAATAAGATGCATGTAATATGACAGATTGAGATGTTTAATTTATGTTGAGAATCACGCCATTAACCTTGACTGATACATTTAGAAGCATTATTGGCATTGTCTTTGAGGCTGTCAGTGCTTTGTCCAGACTTGTAAATGCGGTGTGTTTGTGTGGGGTTCAACCCTATATTAAGATATTACTGTGAGTTTAGCTTCAGTAAAGTGATGAAGAATGCACAACTGAACATTGCTAAGCCAGTTAATGGTTCTAATTAATTAATTACAAGGGCAAACATGAAACGTAGACCTTGATCATGTTATATTGCTTTTTGATTTTTCTATTTATATTTTTCAGTCACAGCATTGTTTATTATTTACTTTTTATTACTTGTTTCACTTCCACCACTGTCCTATAAATGTTGTGTTCAGTTTGTCATCCATGGTCATAATTTTCTGTGTTTTTTTTTGTTTTTTTCCACCATTTGGACAGAACTATAAGGACAGAATGTATGAGGTATTTCCTTTCACACATTAGTTCATTAGTTAAATTCAGCTGTGCACATTCTAAGATTTGTAAGAATGCATTAGTGGCCATCTATGTATTTTGAGTTGCAACACTAGCAGCAATTCCCACATTTCTGCGTAATATTATAGAACAATTACCATTACTATACCATATCACAGATATCCCCCACTCTCCTATTTGTGGGGACCAGTTTTATTCATTTTATTATATATATATATATTATACATGATTTTCTACGGCAATGCAATACATTTCAACTGTATCAGGTTTTAACAAGAAAACAATCACATATTTATCACGTTTTATCATGATACACACTTTTCATGTTTTTACATAAGAAGTATTACATTTTTACAAGATATATTACAAGTTATGTTATGTATAGTATCTTGAAATTCTGTGATAAATTAATAAATAAAAAATTAATTATAACATGATGAGGTTCAGCTGAAAGTTTAAGTAAATAAAAATACTGTTGTTCCAAATGAGTTCAAACAATTTTGGACCTATTTGTGAGCCACTTTTTGGTCCTGACCCACCAGTTGGCAATCACTCATTGTAGGCATATTTATCCAGATGTTATAATTTTAACATTACCAAAGCAATGCCAGTCTGAAAATTACGAAAGAGCTTCTCGTTTGTAGATACTGTATGTCTGATTTAGGACAGTGTTCTGTAAATGTCTATATTTCTGACTCTAGTACTTTTCTTTGATAAAGAGATGCTCAATATCTATTAACATTTTGCTGTGTTAACCAGTTTTAGCAGTGTTATAAATTAGAAACTGTGCTCTTGTGCTAGTATTAGACTCATTACCTAGAATGCTGCGCTAAGCTAAAATGTTTTGACAGGAATCCTCTTCAAATTGCCTTTTTTTTTATTGCTAACAGATAAAAGATTCACTCACATCAGCAAATAGGTTTTTGTTATGTTCATATTTTTGTTTTCTCTGTGTCATCTGTCTTTAGGTGGAGTTTCACATCCCAAAGCACAAATGCCGACTACAGAGTGAAGACCACCACTCGTCCAAAGAGCTACTCAAAGATACAGCAGACACCCTGCAAATTAATCTCATTATTAAACTTCACTTGCCTCTCTCACCACAGAAACAACTCTCAAAAATTGTGGTGGGACTTTACCACCAACTAGATAAAGGTATGTCATTATTTTGTACTGTAGATTTGTACTGAATTATGATAAATGCATTTTTTTGCTCAGCTATTCTAATTGAATCAATCTGGATTAGTAGAGGTAAAATGCCTGTAAATGTATGCAGGTATTTTAAAAGAAACTCTCTTTAAAAGATAAAAGTGTCCACCTAATCACATGTGAACACAGGCTTATAATCCCCCAGGCAGCTCACTTAACAGCTGTATCAGCCTGCTCCTGACCAGGGCTGGAGCCCATTAAAGGCAACACCACTTATTCATGATCAATATCTTCTTTAATTGATCACAGGCCAGATGTATGGCATGAATGTTATTTAACACATTAGTATTCTATCTGCACATGGTGCAAGCTGCAGAGTTGCGAGATAAGGCCAAATTTAGTCATGTAAATGCACAATCTGGCAGAGAGCAAAGGTCTGTGAAGTGCTGAAAATCCTGTTTCATTTCCACTTGAAACAGAGGTGAGGCTTTTGTGTATTACATTATCACAGTATTACAGGCATACAAAGCCCAGCGTGGAGCCCTATCAGTTACTTGACTAGTTTTAATAAACCTGTGCACTCACATAGATGTTTGTGTCAGTAGTTATTTTGCAGGTCAGATATTTAGAAGAATTGTGCAGTGTTAGCTGAGATATGCCCTTTAGTGTGAAGGCTGTTCACTGGACTTAACAGGAGATCAATAGCTGTACAATGAGCAGTAAAGTGTACAGACGGACTGACAGGTGCTCTTTATTTGCTATTGAAATCAATGTCTTGTAGGCAATGAGAGTGTGGCAGCCACGCCACCACTGATCTCCCCACTTTCACTGAGCCCTCACAGACTGGAGACAGAAAACCACCAGATCTGCTTCTGTCAAAGTGTGTACCGTGACCACGGCTCGGCCCAACAGCCCGCGGCAGCTGTCCTCCTCCGAGGTCAGTCAGGGCTCCACACCTCATAAATCAGTCTCTAAAGGGTTTTTTAATGTTGTTTTTGTGTTTTGTGGAGATAGAGTCAGAGAAGGTACTGAAAAAATAACCTATGTATAGTTTATACCTATAATGTGGTATATTGTTTTGACTTAAGATGGAGGATGAGGCTAGCCCTTCACCCAGATCCAAGCCTCGCTACACAGGCCAGGTCCGCCTCTGCACTGCCCGTTACAGGTAAACACAGAGGGTTACTCATTATCGCACATCTTTGTGAAACTCTTACTCTTTTCCTTTTTCAGTTATAACCCTTACGATGGACCAAATGACCATCCTGAAGCAGAACTCCCTCTTGTGGCTGGGAAGTATTTGTACATTTATGGCAACATGGATGATGATGGCTTTTATGAAGGTGGGTAAAAAATGTATATTTTATAATTGTGCTCAATGTTTTTACAGTCTTGTTTTCAAGCTGTGGCCATAGGCTGAAAATGATCTATTTTGGTTCTTTTAATCTCTTAAGCATTTAATAATTTCTGATTATAAACCTGTTTAATTTGTAATTCTCTTGTAAGTGGTGATTTAGAAGATTTTCTGACTAATCTCTTTTGAGAAAACTCCCCCATCACGGTAAATCCTCATTCCTTCAACTAATGATCTAGCAGTCATCGCGTAACGCTGCAGACATAGTAGAACTCATCTGCAGTGATTCATTGGCCGTGGGTGTTGAGGTAGCGTGGCATTGTGGAGGAGCCTTGTGTTTCTGACGAAAGAGGGAGAAGCAGGCTTCAGACCAAGCTGTTTGTCAAGATGGGACCATGGTCGCTTTTAGCCTGATGACTAATCCAGCGGGGCACAGCTTAATCATGAGCACACGCTTACAAATACATAGGCACACACAGATGGCCCCGGGGTCTTTAAGGGAAACAACACTGAAAGACAAGAAAGATTTTTAATGGGAACATGCTCCCTTTGGGTAAGAAGTACAGTGCAGACCTAAGCATTTCTTTCAAAATGACATGCTCTACGGAGGTCCTGGAAGAGCACTAAGTAGAAGTCCAGTCTTTTAAAAAATTTAAAGGATCAGTTTCCCGAATAGTATTGGAATCTACATATAATAGATAAATCAAATCTGTTAAAAATGTTGTCTCTGTAGGTAGAGCGAATAATGTTCATGTAAGTATCACTATATTTACTGACTGATGTTCTTGCATGTATGGTAAGTTATTGTTTTTTTAAACTAAGTGAGAATATAATTTCTTTTGTGTTTTAGGGGAACTGCTTGATGGTCAGCGAGGACTTGTCCCCTCTAACTTTGTGGAGTTTGTCCAGGACAAAGAGAAACCATCAGCAGGAGAGGGAGGTGATAACCTGAGCTCACTAGACCATACCTCAGCCCTCAGCCTGACTGCAGTGGACAGTAGTGCTTCTCAGGAGGGCCTCCTGAGCTCATGCAAAGCCTTGGTTCCCTGTAGCAATGGGACAGGTGAGGCCCTGGACCCTGAAGACCTGGCAGACGATGTAGTGCCTTATCCCCGTAAGATCACTTTGATAAAGCAGCTGGCACGCAGTGTCATTGTGGCCTGGGAGCCTCCGATAGTGCCTTTGGGCTGGGGGAACATCTCTGGCTACAATGTATTGGTTGATGGAGAACTTCGCGCTAGTATCCAATATGGTGGTAGGACCAAGAGTCTTCTAGAGAAGTTAGACTTGGACGGCTGTGTTCATCGCGTGTCTGTGCAGTGCGTCACTGATAGGGGCTTTTCTGATGAACTGCGCTGCACGTTGCTGGTCGGGGCCAACGTAGTGGTGGCACCTTCTGGTCTGAGGGTGGATGACATCCAGCGGGACACTGCCGAGCTGTCTTGGTTGCCAAGCAACAGTAACTATGCCCACACAGTGTTCTTAGACGGGGTCGAGCATGCCGTGGTAAAAGCTGGAAGATATAGATTACGTTTTCACAACTTAAAGCCCCTAACAGTCTACAAGGTGATGGTGTTGGCACAGCCGCACCAAGTGCCATGGCAACTGCCTCTGGAGCAGAGAGAGAGGAAAGAAGCAGGAGTGGAGTTCTGCACACAAGCAGCAGGTTGGTGAAGATATGTATAATACTATATAAAACAGATGATGATTATTACAGTATGCTGTACACTGTTGAACAGTACAGTCACAGTACATTGTTTGATTATGTCATGTGTGTTGTGTATTCTGTCTAGGTCCAACTCCATTTTGCAGAACAGGTCAGAATGAAGCATCAATCTTTAGCTGGGTTCCTCCTAAGTTTAGCACTAAATTATCATTTTCTATTCAACATAATATGCAGAGATGATTTTAGTGCTATGTATGGGTTGGAAGAGGGTCTTCACACATTGTAATTTTCACATATTTTTCAGAATGAGAAAACTGGGATTTGGGCAAAATGGCATACTGAAAAGTACATTTATTTATTAACTAATACGCAAAACAAATACAGTAAAATACAAGTGATCATTTGACCTCATTTGTGTGAAGTTTTGCCCAGATGTACTTTCATCGAGCACTGCTCTAATTAGAGTATAAGCAATATTAATCATAAGACTTCTAGTAATGAGTCATTGTTCCAGCCTTTAGCCCCTTATAAAAACACTACTCACAGAAATGACTACTCTGAATCCGTGTGCATTTCCTTCTGCCTGAATGCAGATGTGCATGTTTTATCCAGTGACCCAGGAGACTGAAGACAAAGAACAAGCTCTAGTTAGTCTGTCTGGATTGTGCCCTGCATGCAGTGACAATACGTTTTTTTAATGTAGCCTGGAGACCTGTATTGTTCACTAAGTAATCTGAGGATGCAATTCAGCACTAAAACTCAAAGAATACAGTAGAACATTTGTAAGATTGTGCACTTCTAAAACAGCTACTACTAACAAAATTTTATGCTGTACTTATGCAGTATTTGATTTAACTACAGGTCATACAATGCAATGTAAAGTAATTCTGTACACCACACACCCTTTTGTGAATATTATTATTTGCATGGCAAATGAAACATACAGTATAAAGTAGGATATGACTTATTACCAAAAAGGCAGCATGCATTCAAATTATGTGAAATATTTCACGTAAGTTGTATATCACCCCATTTTGGGCAACCCTGTGCATGGTTATGTCTTCCAATCTGTGTTTTGGATGAACATGTCAGGCCATGTCATGTGTGAGACAATTAAAACAGTTGATAATTATGTATGTGACTCTTGTTGTCTAACTGTGCAGGCCCTCCTCTGCCGCCGCAGGAAGTTCAGGTGCTCTGTGGACAGGCTCCAGGGGTCCTGCAGGTCTGCTGGAAGCCCCCCATCCTCTCCCCTACAGGCACCTCAAATGGAGCAAATGTCATTGGTTATGCTGTTTGCACAAAAGGACAGAAGGTAAAAGAGCAACAGTCTGTAGGTTTCAAAACAGGCATTAATTAATTATAGTATTTTCAAATTGTAAAACTGTTTTACTTCAGCTAAAAAATACAATATAAAGAAATCTCATTTTATCTAAGAATATATTTAAAAAAAAGGTACATCACCGATGGTGCGCTTTGGTGGCATTATGTCATCGGGGTTTGACATTTACTAACACTGCCACCTACCTGCATTTTATTGTTTGTACAAGTCTCCATGAGTAAAAAGAGGAAAGTGCTCTTACCCCCTCTACTGGATAGAAAATATTCATCAACTAACGTTCTAAACATTAAATCTTAGGTTGCAGATGCAAGTGTTTTATTCCTTACTCACTTAAAATCTTAAGGCTATGGTTAGGGTCTGAGTATTGCACAAGAATGTAACAGTATGACAATAACAGTTAAGTGACATACATGAATCTATTTTGTTTTAATTTAGATTGCTGAGGTGATGTTCCCGATGGCAGACTACGTTACAGTAGAGCTAACAAGGATTCAGTGCCTGGAGGCCCGGGAGGTCATAGTCCGGACACTGTCGTTACAGGGAGAGTCCCAGGACTCCCAAGTCGCCGTCATTCCAAACAACCTGCTGGTGCCTCCCCCTCCCCTCCCTCTGCCCCCGCCCATCCACCCCCACCCCGGCCCCCCTCCTCACCCACACCCTCCACCTCACCTCCAGTCCCCTCATCTCCCTCACCCACAACCCCAAATACCTGGACCACCTCTGCCACACGGACAGCCCCTCCCACCCCATGGCCCACACCC
>JAVQKC010146439.1:0-10266 GCA_036025475.1 Philypnodon macrostomus | reverse complement strand
ACAGCCCACAGAGGGTCTCAGAGTCTCATTTTAAACCCTTATAATACAGCCCACAGAGGGTCTCAGAGTCTCATTTAAACCCTTATAATACAGCCCACAGAGGGTCTCAGAGTCTAATTTTAAACCCTTATAATACAGCCCACAGAGGGTCTCAGAGTCTCAGTTTTTCTCAGATGACTGATATTATGTTTTTTTTTATTTTTACCCAAATACAATGGGAAAAAAAATCAGCTTTGATAAAAAAAGGGAAATACATAGTGAGTGCCAGTGAGCTTGTGATAGAGAGGCTGTTGGTATGGTTTGGCAGCCACAGTCGCCTGCCCCAGGACAGCTGTGGCTTACTATCACCAGTGCATGTGCAGTGGTTTGCAAATTTAACAAATATTCGAATACACGATACATAATTCTGTCGACCACAATGTCTCTTGTAATAGGCTAATCACCTGACTGTCCTCGGTGTGTGCCCAGTATGTGCTGTGGCCGATGCCTCTGTGCTAGGGGCTGTGTGGAGGTACTCTCCGCTGATTGGTCGAGGGGCGGGAACATGTAGCTGTCATTGGGCAGGGAGTGTGTGCGTCCCACCGCGGGCTTCCTGACAGTCAGCAGGTTCTCCTCCTGGGGTTCCTCGCCGTCCTGCTGCTCGGGCTATAGACAGAGATCAGACAGTACCCTCAATACCACTCACAGTAAGGTCAATAAAACAACACAGGAGTGGTCATCTGCTCAGAGAGGAAACACACAGGATCTTTGCATTGGAGCTGCCACAGATCGCAGAGACAAGACTGTAATGGGTCTTGTTCTGGGACTTGAGACCTGCTTGAATCCGAAATCCTGCGCTGTGATTGGTGGTCAGCTGGGGCAGTGTCATCTAAGTGACCTGACACATTCTACCCCAGTGGAAAACAGCAATCACTCACAATTAGGATAAAGAACCACAGACTCTGAGGAAGGGGTGGGACATAGAGCTCAGTTTGTAATGTTAATGTGTATCAGTCTCGGCTTCATTATTTAATGATTCAACAAAGCCTTACTGTGGCTTTGAGTTGTTTCAGGGCATTTGTGGCACATGCTGGAAGTGAATCTGTTCACAGCAAATAAATACAGAAGTTATGTTTTTTATTAAATGGATTTTACTCTCATAACAGTTTGCTGTTTGGCTCAATTTTCAGAGTCAGTGCTAAAATGAGTCAGAACCGAAGTCCCGAGTGCTTATGTTCAATAAATGGGTCTGCTCTACAGTGACATCACCTATGTTACCCTAAGTTCTAATCCTTGTGAATCCCACCCCTGTAGTATAAGGACAGGACACACATAGTAGGAGACGCAGACTCACATAGAAAGCACAGAGGTACACATTGGGACGGAGAAGGACAGATCGAGTCAGAGAGGGGTTTTTGGTGAAAGAGAGAACGTTAAACTGGCACGTGGAGGAGGCGCACTACTCTACTGCACTGGACTGGAGAAACAGACAGGAGGCTGGAGAGGTTCACCAGGGTCCTTCAAAGTTACTGCTTAGGTGAGTTCTTACTGCGGTATAGTCAGGTTAATAGTGACTGTGTGTCATGAGGAGGAGGAGGAAGAGGAGGATGAAGAGGAGGAGGAGAAGGAGGAGGAGGAGGAAGAGGAGAAGGAGGAAGAGGAGAAGGAGGAGGAGGAAGAGGAGGAGGAGGAGGAGGGAGTGATAGTGTTTGGGCGCCTGACGCTCTACAGTATAAATCGATGGCGTACAGGCGTGGCCCAAGGTTATGGTGACCCTGTATTGTGAGACAGGCGTGTGTGTCGTTACTGAGTCAAACTGGGCGTTAATTACAGCCACAATGACATTCCATTCATTTTCGATTTTGGAAGAAGATGTCCTTTACTTTGGTGACCGAGCCGTGGAGGAGCGGGTATTATAGAGCTATATATCAGTGTAGGTTAGATAGAGCTAATGAGACACATGATGATCGGCTAAAGACACAGCCCGACTTTCAAAGAGTCAAAAAGTTTACCAGCACAACTATAACACTGGGTCCAATCTGCTGTTGTGTCCTTGGGCAAGACAACTAACACTTTCCTGATTGTATGAACATGTAAGTGTGTGATTGGTGGGTGGTAAGCCATAGATTTAGTAGGGCTGCCACCTCCCTGTCAGTTCTACAGCAACCAGAGGCAAGACCATAATACATTTTCAATGGAGAAATTAGACTTAGCCTCAAAATATTGGAAATGAAGATGGTTTTGGCAAAGTCCCTCCACTCTCTACGTGTAGGTGATGTCAGAGCCTGGGTAGGAAACATTAGTGAAGTCCTCACAGAAATGTTGAAGACCACAATAGTTTTTTCATTGTATGTTCAGATTTACTCTATCCCTCACCACAAACACTACTTTTTTAGTTTGACTCAGTGTTAGTTATCTCACTTTTGCTCCAGTCGCCTCCATTCCGGAATATTGAAAATGCCATATGACCAACATGTTAAAGGGTCTATATAAATCTAAATCATTAATATTATTTTAAAACATTTCGTTTCCAGAGGGAATGGGGAATAAAACAGGCGAACTCTACTCCCCCTACTGGTCAGTGAAAGCTACGTTACAAAAGCTGTTGGTGTGTCTTACATTTTCAGGTTGTAGGGGTTAAGGCGTGGAGCCAAAATGATCCACCCACCCCAAACACAAATTTTTGATCTAGTTTTGGTTATTTCGACCTGGGCATAGAAGTAGTCGTGAACGTGTATCTTTGAAGGAACCCTGAGGAAACTGCAGAGAAGTGGAAGAAGGCGATGGAGAAAAAAGAACAGTGAGCGTCAGTACATTGCGTCCCAGACTGGTTATAAAAGGGTTAAAATCATCCGCGGCAGAGTCGTCGGTCAGAGCTAGCGACCAGGATCTCTCAGAGGCCAGAGACAGAGCTTCCATCTCCGCTAGAGGGATCTAGGCAGGAAGAGACAACGGCCGTGAGCAAAAACACACAAATAAGGACCAACACAAACACAGCTGACCAACGGTAAGGGTTCAAACATGACCTCGGGAAGAATGAAGAAGACGATGTCACAATGAAAACTCTTCATGTGGACACCTTAGAAATGATTGTGTCATGAGTTTGCAAAATGGATAGAGAAATACACAAAGTACTGTTAGTATTGTATATAATTTATATTTACATGTATTTTTTTTAAGATTTTAAGAATTGAAAATTGGCTAATATAAACAATGATAACAGAGGTTTGATGAGGTTATGTTACTGGGACTCGAGCGGTGGTATTGATAAGAATATCATATCTCTTAACAATTGTATTTCTGTTTTGGGAGATAGTCACATTCACACACACAGTAACAGTGAGAAAGTACATTATATGGGGATTAATATGTTAGGAGGTTGGAATGAGAAATGCATATGAACATATAAAACTGTACAGATATGAGGCATCATAAATGAGATCATACTAACAAATGAAACGCTGTGAGTGAGTGGAATCACAGCTAGTTGCCGTTGTCGTTGGTGTGAGGATGGCACATGTAGAGCCCTGATGGGTCAAATAAGTCCCTCTCAGATCTCTGTCAAAGGGAATGATGTTGCAATGCTATTTAAGAAAATTAGCTCAATGCATTATTCAGCAACAGTGAAAACTCTATTGATTGGTCCATCCAAGTGTGGCTTGACTAAGTAAGTATGATCTGCTTACTTCAGGAGGGTGGCATTTTGACCTAATGGGGATTCACATTTGTTTAAAGGTCTGTAGAGAAGACATAGAAAAGTATAACTGACCTCTGATGCTGCTCAACCAAAGGACAGATGGAGTAAGCACTGCACTGAGGTGGGCTGGTTAGTATGAGAGGCTTCCATTTCAATTGAAATAATATACAGGGCGATACATTATTACATTTATCATACAACTCTGATTGATTCTAGAAGATTTGTTTGGTTTCTGTGGTTAGAGCGTCCCAGGGAACACAGGTCCTTGTTGAAGTAAATTAGACTATTATTATTACAGTTCCTAAATTGATAGCTAAAAAAAAATAACAGAATAACAACCCACAAAAATTGGCTTGTGAAAGGGTTTAGTTAGCTTTTCTTAGCTTTCAGAAACGTGTGTGAAATGAATCATAAAAATTGGACATAAATCATAAAAATTGGACATAAAAGTTTTTATTTTTCCTGCCTCGGCCACGGTTGTCCTCCGGTCAGTTCAATATATTTTTTAAACTGGTAATGAGACTACTCTGACTGGGCAACCTTTGGACCATGTGCACTCAGTCAATTAAGCTTGTGTATAGCTCCATGCATGTGTTGAAATTCTTGGAAGAACATGCATTTTTATTGGTGGAACATCCACAGTTTATTTAATGCAGATTCAGTGTTGTGTGCTAAGGTCTGTTTCGATACAGCATTTGAATTAATTTAATTGTACTGTGCAGCCCGACACATGAAGTGGAAGACCCTCTCTCTGATACTATGACATGGGCCATGGAGGTATGTTGACTGATGTCGTGGTGATCATTGACCTTCTTGTTGATGCTGTGCTTTCGGGGCCGGGGGGGCAGGGCGTAGAAGTGGCATATGGAGCCCGACAGGTTGTCCATCAGACTCAACTCGCCCTCCATAGAGCCCCGGATCACAAGGGAAACAGAGTCAAACTGCGCCCTCCGCTGGACGCATGAGCACAATGCAGAGAGAGACAGCAGAGTGTGGAAAGACAGACAGAATGATGGACAGATGACAGAAGAAGAGAAGACAGTCTATCAGAGAGAAACAGATACAAGACAAAACTATTGTTGTGTTGCAGATTCTAGAATGTGATGATGTCAGACCCTCAGATGGGGGGCAGGGGCCAGAGTTCTGTATTACTCTATGGGATTTTTACAAGAAATATCCCTCCCAAAAAATCCACAAATGTTGAATCATATCATTTTACACATTGTCCCAACGAGAGTATTGTATTTTGGAATAAGATTTCACATTTGGGAGAATATTGAAGGGGGCTTCAACAAATATATGCATTATTTTTTACTTTATACACACAAGAGACAGCATAGTCCTGCTCTCACACACACCCCGAGCCTCCACATGGGGGCAGTGCTGCTCCATACTTCAGCACAGGAGAACAGTCTGTTTGGGGCATGTTTTGAAAGTGAGATAACATCATGTGAGGAGAAACATAAAGATATATTCAGCGAGACCTTGATTTTCTATCCCTCCGAAAGTTCCCCGTGGTCTGGAAATAGCAGCTTTATCGAACAACACGGCCCGGCGGTACAGCTTTCCCATGGTACTGTGACCCCTGTGACCCCTGTGACTGGCATGTCCTCTGGGATCGCACACACATGGACACTTGTCATCCCATAATGCAACACGATGGCCAGTCAAAAAATAGCTAGTCCTCTATGTGTGTTGCTATACATAAGAATAGCGGTCTTTAATTGTAAACAGAAACAAACAAGCCATAAATGTTTTATGCCCATATTAGGATTTTATATTGTTTATATGTAGCTGGATCAGGTCGCTATGGCAATGGTCTTTATTTTCAACAGGCCCTGGATACGACGTCGACATCACAATCACTAACGCTCTACAATCAAACTACCTCAGAAGGGCTGGACAATGCTGGTGCAGTCAAGTTTTGTGGGTTCCTTCCACCATCCAAAGACATATGTTTGATTGAAAATAGCCCCTTGTGAATGAATGTGGGAGTGAATGTTTGTGTCTCTTTGTCAACCCTGCAATGATTTGGCCAGGATGCACACTACCTAAGGCCCATAGTGGCTGTTGAGGAACAGAATTATAAATTTTGTCAGATTGTAAAGTTATTGTATAGGCCAGTATTCCTCCCTAGAAATCAATCATAGACCCAGCTCAGCAGGGTCTTAGTGTATTAGAGCTAGGGTCATCGGACCGGCCCCACAGCTTGGCCCCCGGCAGGAAGTGACCTCAGTGCATCTGCTGTCCTCCAAAATGCTGAGGCATCAACAATCTGACCAAAGGCTAGTCAATGGAAATTACCCTTAGGCCACCCTTGGGTGAGATACAATATCCACATGCTTACATATGGTGCTCTTTGTGCACTTTTGGAATTATCATTTTACATTTTAAAACCTTAAAAATGCACTACAGGATCGATTTGTGAGGTGTTTCTGCTGAAGGTCACTTTTAGCCCCCTTTCCCCCACACTTGCCCTGCCCACTTCACTAAAACCAATGCAAACAAAGGAAATGAGTAGCAAGGTTTCTACACAGATACTCATCTATCGGTGCACTAAGGTGAAAGGCTAGCACATCAGCAAGCATCAGTTAGCAGATGAGTATTTGAAGATTCTAGAGGTAACTAATGCTTTTACATAACTATTAGTTTCTTTATCCATAGACCCTTTCAAAGTCTGTAAACAGAAAGTTCTAAATTGCGGAATGGAGACAACTGGAGGTAAGAACACAATACATTTTCAATGGAGAAATTAGCACAAAATATTGCAAATTAAGATGGTTTGGACAAATTACATTTTGCTACATGTAGGTGATGTCAGAGCCTGGGTAGGACACATTGGTGAAGGTACCTCACATTGTATGTTTATTTAATGTACACATTAGTAACAGTTAGACTTTTGGTTGAAGGCAATATTCCTCACAGAAATGTTGATGATTTTTTTTTTTATTGTATATTCAGAATGATTCTATCCCTCACCACAAATCATACATTTTTGTAAAGGTAACTCACTTTTGCTCCAGTCGCCTCCATTCCAGAATTATGAACATTCCATCTGAAAAACATTTTAAAGTCTATTGATCATGAATTATGTAAATGATGTCTTTGTTTGGTAGGATCTATATTTGAAGGAGGAGATATAGAAGCTTTTGTTTGGGAGAAGAGCTTGGACTATCCCCGGGACCCAGAAACGAGTGAACTAACAGCTGCCATTCATCCACAGCTACAGGTACACGGAGCCGATTGAAGTGTTAAAAATCAATCTTAATACATACTTAATCGAAATGTTTCATGGATGCAGTTTGGTAAAAATCCCCAAAACTGTTAAACCTGAAAGACTAAAATATTACCTTCCAAGAATCACATGCCTTACAGAACATGTAGAGGTTAACCCTGCGAGGTAATCAGGTTTAGGGGGCAGGTTCTTCAGTGGTTGTTAGCTGCTCACATCTTTCTATCTCTTGATACCAATCCCAAACTCAGTGATGTTGAGATTACGATTTTGGAGCTTCAGGAGTTGATCAAGAACCACGCCAAAAATTCTTGCTGATTTCGGATAACTTCACATTAGTTTACTGACCGCTGTGGCCACTATTCATGATTAGTCTGGACTCTATTGCATAAAATCCAACTAGACACAGTGATCAGTGGATCTAAAATCTACCACCATTTCAACATGGAGACTCACAGAAACAGGTAGGCATTAGAGATGATTTATTGAGCGTGGTAAAATACATGTGCATGGAGATATACGCTGAACGTGGTGGAGAATGAAGTCTTCCCCCAGGGCCTAGACACTGGTGGTGGCTTGAGATGACCAGGTGAAGAGGGTAGAGGAGCAGGAGCGGCAGAAGGGATGATGCAGATGATCGGTTCAGGTGGTGATGGGGCAGAGGAGGGTGGTGATGGGGTGGAAGAGGGTCACGGCATGAGCTGGGTGGCCAAAGATGTGGTTAATTGGGTGGTTTAAGAGCAGCCGGCTGAGGTAGAGGTGCAGGGGAGGAGCTCCAGGTGATAGGTAGATCAGTTGATACAGCAGCTGCCAGTAATCTTCCAGTTGAATTTGCGCATAAGCTTCATTTGTCAGGTTGGCTAGTGTTAACGTCAAGCCCTGATTATAAGTAAAACCTCCCCGTTGTCATTTTGAGTGACTTATCAGTTGGTGTGCTCTTCAGGATAACGACTTCACGCTCTTACGGCCCGGCGACCCCATCTTTATGTCCTTCAGCGGAGAGGTCGTGAAGTACGAGGGAGAAGAGCTGTACCCGTTCTTCATCAACGAATGTGCCTACTACGAAAAAAAGATCGCCTTCAATTTGGCCAAGAAGACAACAATAACCATCCCTCCGATAAGTGTGAAGGACTGACCAAGGGCGATATTATAGGTCCCTTCAAAGTCTGGAAACAGAAGGTTCCGGAATGGAGGCAACTGGAGCAAGACCATATTACATTTTCAATGGAGAGATTAGCATTTGTCACAAAATATTGCAAATTAAGATGATTTTGACAAAGTCCCTCCACTCTCTACATGTAGGTGATGTCAGAGCCTGGGTAGAAAACATTAGTGAATGTACCTCACATTGTATGTTTATTTAATGTACTCATTAGTAACAGTTGGACTTTCGGCTGGAGGGAAATTCTTGATTTTCAGGTTTTACTGGACCTCACAGAAATGTTGACGACCACAAACGCCTCCATTCTGGAAGTTTTAACATTCCATTTTAAAGGGTCTATAGTTACCACTAAATACTATTATACTAATATAGAATTTTAACATGAATATTTTAATGAAACACTGAAAAATTTGAAGTACATTTTATTAAACACACATGAACTTACTTTGGTTATTATAAAAACGCCGGGCGCACAAATATATGTACAAGTATGAGATGTAGCACAATGAATCACCAGAATCCAATATCAAAGTGTTTAAGAATCTACAGAAATGTGCTGAACACTCCCAAAAGTGATCATTTCAACTGATTAAGTCAAAACTATGCCACCAGCATATTTACAAAGGCTTGTATCTTAAATGCATCTTAAACAGTATTGGCTTATTTGATTTCAATTAAACCTCGTTTCTGAGCCAATGGCATGTCTGTGTTATGATGATCAATTACTAAATAAGTTGATGATTGATCCAATCCATGATAGAAACGGCACTTTTGTTACGTTTGAATCGGGGAACATTTACAAGGAAGATGATATAGTTCACGAGTCAGTTATTGTGTTATTGACTTAAACAGTGCAGAGGTTTTACAGAAGCAGGTAATACACTCCCTGGCCAAACAAAAGATCTTGTATCGGTGATGAGAGAGTCAGACCACTGTGCAAAGCCTTCTCCAGCACATCCCAAAGATTCTCAATGGGGTTAAGGTCTGGACTCTGTGAAAATAATGTCTCATGCTCCCTGAACCACTCTTTGACAATTTGAGCCTGATAAATCCTGACATTATCATCATGAAATATGCCCATGTCATCAGGGAAGAAAAAAATCCATTGATGGAATGACCTGGTCATTCAGTATATTCAGGAAGTCAGCTGACCTCATTCTTTGGATGTTGCCGAACCTAGACCTGACCAACTACAGGAGTTACCCCTGTACTCAGTGAAATCCAGGTGGCAACTTTTTTGGGGGGGCCAGGTAGTGTATATTGTGTCATAGTGATGACTGGGACTATATAGTATATAGTGTATATATATATATATATATATATATAACCTAAAAGTGGTTATTTTTTATTGATTTACCAACACTAAAGTCATCTCTTACCACAGATGAGCAAGTACCACAGTTGGCAGAACATTTCAGCTTGAAGGCATGCAAAACCAGCACTAACAATATTCCTAAATGGAAATAAAAAAGAATATAATTTCAACGTTTCAAAGACAATGGTGTAAGCTTGCACAGTGTCACAGAATAAGGGCAAATCGGTGAGCAGCTTACTGGAAACAAAAAGGCAATCAAACACACAATATAAAATAATATATTCTCTTTGCTACAGTCTGAGCAGCAAGAGACGATCAAAACAGAAGGTGTGATTTAGCACTGGCCACAGATGTAGGCTTTTACGTGATATATTTTGATGTGGTATGAAAAAACATGTAATTTTCCAGTTATTATCACTGGAAGTCCACAGAGCAACAAGCCGGGGTTACTGGATCTAGCTACAGCAGTCTGTTTCTAGGCCACTCTGTAAGCCGTCATGCGGGTGTAGTTTTTACGGTGACTCCTGGCCGCCCAAAGGAACAAAGCAGCAGCCATCATCTGTAACGGGAACGAGATGAGAGCCAGATAGAGCGACCAGCCCAGGGAGCCCTCGACCCCCTCTGTCGGTGTGATGTACTGATGCAGTAGGTCCACACCAGCCAGGAAGCAACACACAGCACCCAGGGAGCACAGACCTGGTGGGAAGAGGTTTTTAAAGGGTTTAGATCAAGGGTGTCCAAACTATGCCCCGGGGGCCAAATGCGGCCCGCAGAGCAATTTTTTTGTGAGGAGTAACTCCAGCCTGTCTGACACAGAGGAGTAACTCCAGCCTGTCTGACACAGAGGAGTAACTCCAGCCTGTCTGACACAGAGGAGTAAC
>JAVQKC010146438.1:0-16016 GCA_036025475.1 Philypnodon macrostomus | reverse complement strand
ATACATTTACTCAGTTACATTTACTCAGATACATTTACTCAGTTACATTTACTCAGTTACATTTACTCAGATACATTTACTCAGTTACATTTACTCAGATACATTTACTCAGTTACATTAAATCAGTTTATATCTTTTGAAAATATAAAAATCTGTTTTATTTATTTATTTTTTCTTTTTGCAAGATTACTACAAAATTAAACCAATAATCTGACATTACGCTCAAACAGTTACTCAGGACCACCCAGTACTTTTCTACTCTTACTCAAGTAATTATGTGAATGAGTACTTTTTACTTTTACTTGAGTAACATTATTTTGAAGTACCGGTACTCTTACTTGAGTAAACTATTGACTACTCTACCCACCTCTGACCATTACGAACATGCAAATACACAGGCGGATGGATATTGGCATGCAAATATATACATTCCTATGAGAGTTGTGTTAGTCAATTAAAATGTACACTTTGACAAATGCATAAATTAGTATATTATCATCTATAACAAACAGTATTATCTCATTAAATTATGCATTGCATACCAAGAACCTACAGCATTGTTTTGAGGGTGTAGCCTCAGCTGGTTTGCCTGTGGGTGGTTGTGGTTTGAGTGTTAACGCAAGATGTTTCTGCCTTATCTTCATATCTGAGGTCATAACGCTTTGAAGATATGAAATTTACATAATACAATTCAAAAGAAATTTTGTCATAGAATACATTTATACATGCTGAAGTCATACACTTACTGTACAGGGTTGGGTTTATGTTTTTAAAAAATATATTAATTGAGTAAATATAATTGCAATGAGCCTCTAAAATAACATTGTTTGAAAAATAAATAAAACAAAAGTCAATGGGTGAGAAATGGGGCACCTTTGTAATGACATCTGATTGATCCCATTGAGGGGGTGTTCCTGCCTTAATGAGTCGGGCTGGGCCTTCAGCTTTGTGTAGGGCATGTCGGATGAACACTTGGGGTCTTTAAAGTCATACAGAAAATCAAATTGTGTTTGTAGTATTGAAGGGCTGCATATAAAAATCAATTGGAAAAATGTAGCACGATAGCCCTGTGCATATGCTTCTTGGTTATTATTTGTATTTATTTATCATTAAACCATTAGACGTTTTTATGTACTGTTGGCAATTTGCATTGTTGATATTTTTTCAGTGACATATGTATAAGCATGCAATATAATATGTATGTATTTACACAAATCAATATATCCCCTGTGGGACTTGATGTCACGTGTTGGCCTATCTACAGTAGGCCACTAGGTCTGTTTCAACACTAACTTTGGGGGTTAGTCCTGGTTTATCTCATAATGTAGTCCCAGCCAGATGAATCCTACATGTCAGCTGTGGGTTTTAAGTCCTTGATTTAGTCCTGAACTGGGACCAGGGTGTGGCCCCAGGGTTTTCGCTTTAGTCTTGTATTTGAGTATCTGAGTTTAATCCTGTTTTTTATGTTAAATGCTTACTTAGTGCATATACTGAACACTTCTATTTCATTTTGTCCATACAGAATACTATTAAGATGTTATGAGATATCTGTAGCCTATATGTCTTTACACTGGGTGAATTAGAACCACAGCTGAACACTTATGGGGAATGTATAGCGTGCGAGTGTTTATAGAGCCCTGAATTAAAAAGCCAATAGTGTTAATATTATTTCCTACTTTTAACCACACGTTGTTGAATCCAATCTCTGGGAAGTATTTGCACGAAGCTGTGACCTCGAGCTCAAGCCAGGCCCTGCTTATATTTCATTGCATCCTGATTCTGTGACATGTAGGGCTGCTGGATAGATGGGGGGAGGGTAGGAAGAGGAAGAGGGTGTGTGTGGTTGGAGGAGGTGGGGGTGAAGAATGCTTGGTATGTGCGGACGGGAACAACGCGAGAGGCGCCTACAGCTCAACGTGCGTGCGCAAACTCAACCAAACAAGCTTTACGCAAGGTTATAAATTCATACGCGTATCATTGACGTAGATATATTCACTGCGTAACATAAAACAATGCACCAAGGCGTGTTTTAATAAAAAGGCAATGCTGTGTTATGGGCGGCTGTACCCCACAGAGGCGGAGATGGTTTAGTCTGTAGTAGGTGGGACTCGCGAGCGGTCTGCAGCAGGACGTCGTAGATCAATGAACCGGACCGGAGGGCTGGTCCATCGCTGGATTTGACTGTATAGATGTGTCAGTACCTATGCAGGACGGAAGGAGTTACAAGCTTTACTAGTGCTTCGCCCAGTTTGTCAAATATGCAGATGATTTAAAAAGAACAATATATTTTTTTACAGTTCACTTCTCTACATCTGCGTTGTGCGTATTTGGCTCGATTTAGAAGATCAGCATCTCTGTAACCTCCAGGATGATCTTTGCCAACACGGGAAACCCTCTGAAGACAACCAATAGGAAGCAGGTAGGCCTTAACTACACCTTTATTCACATGTTTTCAATACACTCTTTCGAATTGGGTTATAAAATGCGAGTAATACAGTCACATCCATTGGTGACATTGGGAAACCCTTCCTGGTTTTGCTATGGAACATTTGCATTCGTGTCCCACCAGAGCAGCCCTTAATACCAAATGGATTAGAATATGAAACATTGTCCCAGCCAGTGCTGCAGCCAGACGTGTCAAACAGGATAGGCTTGACTAAAGGATAATACCAGCTGCTTAGGGCTAGTTTAATCGTCTGTGTCCATATAACCTTGTTTGCTCATTCACTTTTAGCTCTACTCAATACGATGATGGATGGCTGTTGTAGGCCATTGCATAGGTTGGTGTATTTCGATGGAGAAGGAGTAATGTAGAAGTGTGAGTGGTGCCTCTCATTTGGTGATTACTTATCGTTTTTTTAATAAGATTGGATCATTATTTTTCACTGTATTGACTGGGAAGGTTTCAAATTCACTGTAGCGAGGATTGACTCCTTGATTTCTGTAATGTTTCCCATAGGAACCCCTGCAGCAAAGCGCCCAGAGAGTTACCGGTGTAGGTGTAAGCACAGTTTGTGAGCCAAGGTGATGATGATGTACTGTTGCTACCCCATTTGGAGTAGGCGTTCTGTATCTGAGACCTCACTTGAACCCTTTAGAAACAGAGTGGATAATGGTATACCAAATGAAAAATAATGCAATGCCTATGTACCTCTCCCTAAAGACATAACAACAGTAGCAGATGTTTCTGCCAGGCTGATCAATTCTCCATATGGTGATTGGGTCTACTCCTACTAAACCATCACATGGCACTGTAGATGTATGCCTAGTATGGGCATCTTTGGCCTGGTTTTATTAGTGGCACAGTGGAGAGAAGTGGCCTTTGGTTATAGACAGATGGTGCGATTGTGCCTTAGCTTTGATCAGAAACTGGAATGGGTTTGGGAATGGCCGCCAGCTATTTTAATGAATGAGTAAGGGGAAGGAAATGCTTCACAGGGAATGTGTTGTGCATGGTTTTACTCAGAAATATTCAGTGGACTCATAAATACAAAGTAAGATTTGACACAGATGCAGAAACTATTGTAGTATCTATCGTAACTACCAATAGTATTTTTTTATTCTCTTCAAAGGCCAGCCGTACTCGCCGCAGACTTTTTCTCAGATGTGTCACAAATGAGCTCTGTGGATCATTACAGTTCAGTGTCTGTCATCTTAAAAGGAAACTACATCACACAAGCATAGACAGAAATATCAGCAGTGGTTTTCTTTGGGCGAGGCATCACAATTTGACAATTCAATCTACAGTGGTGACATTCAAACCATGTCTTAAACATAATGTATTATTTATAATGAAGAATATCAATGCCATTGCTGCTGTAACTTGATTTAACTGATATGTTGGCGGGACCCATGACCTACTTTATATAAAACACTTACATTTATGTTTCTGATGTATTTACCACAACCTCATTTTATAACATTTATTTAAAAATAGTTTCATTCGTTCATATTCATTAATATCACCCCTCACCACCAGGGGGGGTATTACTGCATTACCTGTTTATTAGTGATACTGTGTGTGTGGTGTGGGGCAAATGGATTATAAAACTACATTTACCACAATAATGAGTCTGTGATCAAAACAATTTAGAAGGATAATCAACTAAAGTTATTACATTCACATGGTACCAATCATAGTATTACAGTGGTTCTGAGTTTCAACATGTCTCTTTCAGAGTACCATTTACTGCTAGGTCGTCATTGTAAATGAGAATCAGTTCTCAATGAGCTTACCTGGTAAAATAAAGGTAAACATAATACATACTGTCCTAAACCAAACCAAAACCAGGCCTAAACAAGAACAAAACCAGACCTGAACAATGACGAAACCTAAAATTGGGTCCAGATCAGGACTTAACTAAGTCTAAACCAGGACTAAGCATAAAGTTAACCAGCTCTAAACAGGGTCAAAAACATGATAAAAAACAGGATTTAAAGCTTTGAAACCAGGTCAAATTTAAGCTCCCTACCAGAGACTTGAACTGCAAACAACTCTTGAGTACCACTTAACAGAGTCACTATTGGTACCCTTACCGCAGTTTAGAACCACTGACATTCTGCATAGTTGTACACTTAGTATGTATGAGTACTAGGAGTGTGTGATATGAAAAAAAAAAGATTGTATTGTGATATGAAGTCATGACGATCTGCTAATCTGGGAAGATCGTTGAATCGTGATACTGTACTCTGCTCTTCATCATAATTTTTACTGTAAAAATACCGGTGTTCATATGAATAAAAATATTCTAGTTAAAATGTTTTATGAAGTATCTGATAGCAGTAGTCTTCTGTGTAAAGTCAACTAAGATCGTGGAAAAATAGAAATCATGATCTTATATTTTTACCATATTGTCTACTCCTAATGAGTACTGCTTCACACACACTGTTATCACTGTAAGTCCAGAAATTAAATTAGCTTATCTCTCTGGTTTGACTTCCTAACAGTGGTTTCCCTTTGTGCACAGTCTTACCCCATGACTCCGTCCAGTCCCAGCAGCAGCAACAGCAGCAGCACTGGCTTCGAGCAGCTCAGCAAAACCAACCTGTACATCCGTGGCCTGCCCCCTGCCACCACAGACCTGGATCTAGTCAAACTGTGTCACCAGTGAGTACACACAAGCAAACACTGTCTATGATTTATGTGACGCCATCAGCCATCTGGTTGAGTTATATCAGCAGTTTGTCATAGGTTTGAAGGCCTATGTGTTGCCTAGTGTGACTCATTACTCTGTGTAGAAGAACGTGGGATGGTATCTGGAAAAATGTAATCGTGTTTAAATTTAGGAATAACGGGTAAAGAAACATGATTGTATCTGATCTTTTATAAGGGATCCCCTGATGACCTATGCTATTAATTTTGTAATAAAGATATAGTTGTTGAATAGTAGTGTGGCTGCACAAAACTGCTGTTATTGTGATAAAGCATTTTTCCTATTAGAGCTTTAGATGAAATAAATAAATCAATGACCTCATTAAGTATTTCCTGCTTTGGCCTTGTTTAAGTCCTCCTTTAGTATTTTGTTTTGATTTTGAAGCAATTTTTACTAGTAAACAAAGGAACTATTTCATTAACAAAAATATTACAACAAAATTACAATAGTTTAGGGAATATTGCATGTTTTTCTCACGTCGTGCAGCCCTTTTAGTAGCTATCAGTAGTGAGCTCCCTTTGCATTTGAATTAATATATTAGTTTGATATATTACCCAGTAAGGGCATGTTTACAAATAATATAAAATATATTGTCAGTTGGGTTTTTTGGGTTTACACTTACCCATAAAATTAATGATCACTGAAATCACTGCGGGACTGTGCTGTCCTTGTGTCAATCTGTGGGGTAAAACATATCTGATAAAACAGGTCTTTAAATGCCCTGTGCGCCTCAATGGGTCAAGGTTTATTTGAGGCCAAACAGATACATTTATAATAACTATCTGGTGGTTATATAGTTCATTGTCAAGTAACAGAAATCCCAACACAAACCATCACGGGGCGCTGTAGAAATATGCCTAGTATGTCTTCTCTTCAAGTAACAGAAATCACAACACAAATAAAATACTGCTAATGTACTGTACAAAAAAATACAGGTTCATATTTTACAAAAGGTGTGGCAAGTGTTGAGAGTATAAAAGGAAAGGGAAGACACAAACAAGAGCTATATTGTATTGAATATTATTGAATATTATTGAATATTATTGAATATTAATCATAGTGGAATCAAGTGGAGGTCAAACATGTTCAGTGGATTTTCTTTTTCCACGTCTCTAAATTATGCACAATCCAAATGATTAACGTCACTCATTATAACAGTTGTTGTTCGTTCCTGACACTGTATAAAAGGGCATATTTAATCTTATGTTATCGAACTCTAAGAAGAGAAAGATAATAGAAAAAATGTAAAATAATAATACAAAAATAGGACGCTGCCATCAGCCACGTACTGGAACACTAGCCACAAACGTTGGTTCACCATAGTGTACACTGACACATAAAATACTCCAACCACTATATCTCCATAAACTTCATGGAAGGCTGTGTGGTATGTGAAGCAGGCGGTAAAAGTGATTTTTGTCTAGAAGGATTACAGACTGATGTAAAAACTCCCATGTTCGATATGTGATACCAGTGCGAGTGGTTAGTGCGGTGGAGAGTGCCATAATTAGTGGAGTTTTGTCCCATCATTTTGCCTGTGAAGTGAGAGCATATGGAGCAAGGCACTCACCCATATAACCAGGAACAGCAGTAGCAGCTGTTTGTGTCCTGTTTGCTTGTGTTTTGTTCATGTTCCCAACAGTGTTTGCCAGCACAAAGCAGAAATGAAAGCGCTTTTCATAGCAACAAGCTCTGAATGGTGATGTAAGCTAGGCATTCAGTGTGTACAGCGTGCATGCTCAGATAGCACATCACAGCTGCAACTGGCCTGCTTCTAATACGTCAGGATACAAAAAATTTTGTTTACCTGAAACATATGCTGAATTATGAATATTGAATTATGTTTTATAATTACTACACTAACTACTACTACTACAAACACCTTTCTATAAATAGGATGTTATTGATTTGTGCATATGCTCGTTTGACCCTTATTTCCTATAAGATAAATATAGTATACACAAAATTCAGAATATTTTGAGGTCAGTCATAATATATGCTGGAAATAGTAACTTCAAATTGATAATAGACGTAATACTAGGCAATGTAATAGGCAGTATAGTATTACTTACAGAGTTATGGCGAACAATGAAGAGACCTAATGTGATTTTCTGTACTCCTTTGTTTGTAGGTATGGCAAGATACAGTCAGCGAAGGCAATCCTGGACAAGACAACCAACAAATGTAAAGGTCAGTAAAGCTATTCAATTATTAATGTTGTATAAATAACCAGCTTCTGTCAGTAATGATACAATTACCATAATAGTTTCCTCTTTGATTTGGTATACTGGCATAGTATTGTTACTGTTAAAACTAAATTATGTATGGCTGTAAAGCTAACAAAACCATAGTAACTCAAAATATATACAAGTACTGTTAAAAGGAATGCCGTTGACATGGTTTCCCTATCCAAAAATGTTCTGTGGTTTTCAAGTATTTTTTATGGAGTATTATGCAGTTTGCTGATAACTATAGTATTTAGAGTGACACTGGGGACCCATTTATAAGCCAACTATGGCTTCTGGGGTGTCCCATTTTACAAGGCCTATAATGTGATATTTGTAAATTGTTTTATAATTGTTGTCTCATTGTTAAATACTGTTCTGCAGGTTATGGCTTTGTGGACTTTGACAGCCCAGCAGCCGCTCTGAAGGCAGTGCATGCTCTGAAAACTAGTGGCATCCAGGCACAGATGGCCAAGGTGAGTTGGTTAAAGCATGTGTTTTTGTCATAATGCCTGTCTCTTTAATGTTATGCTTATTCGGTAACGCATGTCCTGTGTCTACTCTGTTGAGAGTAACAGTAGGCTAGTCACATGACCTGACAAGCTGTTCTTCTCGTGGCCTCATTTACGTTACTGTAGAAGCAGATGTCACTCGCTTTGCCAAACTACCAGTCGCGTATGCAGTGACACGCTCCACACATGACCAGCATCTTCTCAAAGCCTCAGAGATCACCTCAGGAGGCGGTCATAACGATTATTACAGATTAACACAATGGATACCATGCATACACCTCCCACCTACACTGTAATGCATTGGATTTGAACAGCACACCAGTTTTACACTTCTGACATATTTTTAGATGCAGTATTTCGCTCCCACAGCTGGCATTTGTTTGTTGGTCACAGAGGGAAGTGGAAATTGTATAGATCATCACATTTCTCCCACACTGCCTCAGTTCAAATACTGTACATGGGAGAGTTCATTTATGAGGCGTTTTCTCTGGAGAAATGGATGAAGCTGCTCTGTTTGGAACAAACAGCACTGAGCACTGCCCGTGTGTGTCGTAGCTAGGCTACACACTCTCCTTCTGCTCTGAGCTGAACACGTAAGCACAGAGGAGCATATTATTTCGTCCAATCAAATGAACTATATTTATGAACGAACTACTACTGCAGAAGTGTTTGAAAATACAAGTTAAAAGAAGTACCTCATCCAATCAGTAACTGTTATTTTACTATTACAGTACAAATATGTTAATAATATTATAAAAACTACTTTTGGTAACACTTTATTTTACATAACCCATACTACATTGTATCTACCTCATTAAGTACAATGCAATACACTGTGTAACAAACTGTGATAACATGTGACTACATTGTACCTAACCCTAACCATTCTACCCAACCGTTATTACAGTTTATTACACAGTGTATTACATTGTACTTAATGAGGTAGATACAATGTAGTATGGGCTATGTAAAATAAAGTGTGACCTTACTTTTATTTCAGTACTATACACCAACAGACCAACCAGACCTGTGCAAAGCAATAATCTAATATAAGATTATTACAATGTTTTTATTAAGCTTGATATTATTATTCTATTTTCAGCAACAGGAGCAGGACCCCACAAATCTGTACCTCTCCAACCTGCCTCTGTCACTGGATGAGAAGGAGCTTGAAAACATGCTGCAGCCGTTTGGACAAGTCGTCTCCACGCGCATCCTCCGGGACTACAGCGGCAACAGTCGAGGAGTGGGCTTCGCCAGGTATCTCCTAGCATTATTATATAGAAGTTATGTTCATTATTAGTATCTGTTTTTTGCATCTTTTAGGATGTGAAGTACTCTTGTATGACTTCTAACAGTACAAGGGGTTTAAAGGGGTGCTATTAAGCACTTTTCTATCTGTTATAATGTTGTTCTCGTTCTCATTGTGGGAGTGGTTTTCTAAGCCGGTTTTGAATGACCACTATAAAGTAACAGAATATTTGCTGAAACGTGTGAGAGAAGATAGTCTCTCTATTTGTTCAACACGTGATCATCGTTAACCTGACCTAACCCGATTTTTGCCGTTAACTCTGCTTCCTGTTTACTTATCCGGCATATTTTCATAACACTATTGTCTATGGTCGGCTCTCATTACTGTATGTAATGTGAACTTTAAACGCATCAGCAATTAGAATGATAATGTGCAGAGACAGTCATCGTCAATTTTAGCATGAAGGGCCAAAGGTTGCTCACTGCTATTTACATCGATGTCTAACAAGGCCACTTTGTACAAGCAGTCAATGGTTTCTGATCCACTGTGAGTCATGGCTGTCCTCTCTGTTTAGGATGGACACAACAGAGCAGTGTAACGCCGTCATCTCCCAATTCAATGGCAAATTCATCAAGATGGGCTCTGGAGGTCTTGGTAAGGAACTGTACCTTCTTTGGGCTAAAAATAGTGTTAAATTAGTGATTGAAATATTATGTTGAAGTGTGTCTATAGTAACCAGTGCTCTTGTGTGTTACAGCTCCTTCACAACCGCTGCTGTGTAAGTTCGCAGACAGTCAAAGAAAGAAGCATGGTCACAGTGGATTTATTCCCAATGGGCAGACGGGAGATTTGAGATTAGTATGTATCTGCCATGTCCCTATAATATCACGACAAATCGAATGTTTTAACCACTGAATGTGCACAATGTTCAAAGGTTGCCACTCTGTCCGGTAGTCTTATGTGAATAAAACTGCAATGACTAATAAAATAATGTCAATATTTTTACATTTTCTAATCTAATAGCTAACCCTATATATTATATTCAAAATACCTGAATAATGGTGGCTATTGGAGGCATTGGTACAGATGTCTCTTGTAGGGTATGCCGTTTACGACTGTATGTTTTTTTTTATGTTTTTTAAAAATTTTATGTGTTGTTGTCTTCTGGACTCAGAGTCTGTAATAAAGTTTCAATGCCATCTTTTCTTATCTCAGAAAAAAGACAAAAATATAGAGGGCTTGTGAAGCTGTAGTGTAGTTAGCACTTGTTAGTTAGTTAGTTAGTTAGTTAGTTAGTTGGTTAGTTAGTTAGTTAGTTAGTTAGTTAGTTAGTTAGTTAGTTAGTTAGTTAGTTAGTTAGTTAGTTAGTTAGTTAGTTAGTTAGTTCACTTTTCTTAGTTTGCTAACGACAAGCTATTTTCAGAAACGGAGCAAAATGGGATGGATGTTCAGTGCAAATACGTAAATACTGTCAGTTCAGTTACATTTTTTAAATCCAAAATGAGTAT
The DNA here is from genome assembly GCA_036025475.1 of Philypnodon macrostomus. Taxonomy (NCBI): domain Eukaryota; kingdom Metazoa; phylum Chordata; class Actinopteri; order Gobiiformes; family Eleotridae; genus Philypnodon; species Philypnodon macrostomus. Next base: position 5,366 of record JAVQKC010146438.1, on the reverse strand, counting down.
ACCGGTCAGCTGGGAATCCCTTTAACCTTGTACATTGTCAATTGACTGAAAATACATGCAAATAAAAAACTCTTTTATGTTTTAGGGTACAATGACCCTTACCTATGACCCCTCTACAGCAGCAATACATAATGGGTAAGTCAAATGTAGTAAGTCACTATCGGTATCTGGTACAGGTCTCATAATATTGAATATGTATTGACTTTTTTTTGTGTTCAGGTATTACCCTTCTCCATACCCTGTGACCAATAGGATAATGACTGTGCAGCCTTCTATGTCACAGTACATGTCTCCAGTCTCTGCTTACCAGGTAACGCTTTACTCACAGACAGTAGAAATAGTGAACGATGGCATTAGCTGAATAGGAGCTATGAGAACAAAGCGTCCTGGCTTCAAGAGACTTTAAATTATGATTGGTCCTGACACAATATACTATGGCCAAGGTTGGCTCTTTCATAGTTTATCTATAGCTGTGGCTCATTTTAGGGGTATTCTTTAGCAGTGACTTGATCTAGACCTGACGGACCAGGGTTAGTCCTCGTTTAGACCTGGTGAAGACCTGTTTAAGTCCTTGTTAAATACTAGTTGAATCTGATTTAGACATGGTTTAATCCTGGTTTAGTCTTTGGGTTTACTTTTGTGAATAAAATGAAGCTGTACTTGGTGTGAGGACTCATCATCTTTCTAGATCAACATTGGTTGCTGGAGCTGCCACGCCAAACTTCTGGACTAGTCTGTTTGTTGTTTTATAAGCTTTTGTCATTTTTAGTATATTCTATATCTGCAAGTGCTGGCTGTAGGGTTGGCTGTGGGACATTAATGTGAGATGAATTTATACACAGTCTCAAAGGTTTATAGTAAATCTGCATGGCTCTGTTTTTTCTGAATGCAGTCGTTATTATTGAAACACACCCATGTCAAGATACATCACATGGTAAAGGTTTAAGAACTTCTAAAGCTGGTTCTTTCCAAAGATAATATTATTCTGTGGTTTGCAGTGGGCGTAGCTTATTTCCAGTGGCAATCACACAGCCAAGTTAATAATGTTTTAGGCTTTTTTATTTAGTGTTATTGTATGTGTCTATCTACTGGTCTATCTACCAGCGTACCAGATGAACTCATATGCAAAGCTGGGCCATCAACACACATTGCACTACACAAGCTCTGTGTTAATCTGGAATGAATGTAGATGGCCTGATGATTGGATGAAACAGGAGGTATTACCAATACACAAGTCTGGCAGCATCAAGGAATGTAAGAGCTACAGCACAATTGCCCTAATCAGCCACACAAGTAAAATTATGCTTCAATAGAGGCAGAACTACCAATGAACAGGCTGGATTCCAAAAAGACCGGGGCACACAGGACATGCTTTGCAGTCTCCAGAACATCATAGAAAAGACACTGAAACATCAGAGACAGCTTTTATTGTCTTTATCGACTATAGCAAAGCCTTTGACACTCATCGAAATGGGCTTTCCACAACACCTGGTGACACTAATAGAGGCATCATACCATAAACAGAGCGCTGTTGTGCGATGGATAGGACTCTCTCAGAACCAGACATTGAGCATAAAGGGATTGTTATTGGGGGCAGGAAACTAACCTGAGATACGCAGATGACTGTTGCACTGTGTGGCAAGACATTCAAAGAGATCGAAAGAATTGCCGACAATGTTATGAAGCCGGCAAAGCTGGGAACCTAAAGCTGAATGTAGGAAAAATCATGGAACTCAGGAAGAAGTAAGACCAATAATGGGAAATATCTATAAAATAAAAGTTCTATAAAAACAGACAGTGGGGAGTGCTCGTCAGACACCTGGGCAAAAAAAGGCAATAATGGACCTAAGAAACATCTGGAGAGAAAGAGGAATACAGAAAAACTTCATACTGAAACTAATGAAGACACTTGTCTGGACTGTAGTAACATACAGAGCAGAAGGATGGACCCTGAAAAGAGGATTGATGCAGCAGAAGTGTGGTGTTATTTGTGGATGCTTCGCGTCAGTTGGAAGGAGAGAAGAACAAACCAAAACATACTGGAAGAGCTTGGCACCACCCGGGAGCTGACAGCACAGATCATCCAAAGGAAAATTAAATACTTCGGGCATTTGTATAGCTTTGTATAATAGGAAGTATGCCAGGTAAAGGGGGCAGAGGACGTCCAAGACTCCAGTACTCTGATGACATCAAAAGATGGACTGGTGATACATTATCGAACAACGTTCACACGGCAACAGATCGAATCAATGGAAAGAAAGAAAGAGCGTGATGAAGCTGAAAAAGACTATGACCAAGCTTTTATGTTATGGCACTGTTGTCATTAACTGTAGTTTAAAAGAAGAAAATATAGGTCTTTAAATGCTGGCTTACACAAGTTATTAATCTACAGAAATAAAGATAAAATGGCTGCTGCTGCTGCTACTGTAAAGACAGCAGTAAAAGCTTCAGTGTGGGCCCTAACAAAAGGCTAATGGGGCACTGTGGAGGCTCTGTGGAGCAGTCCTCTCCTCAGGAGGCAGGGGTCATGCCTCTTATCAGCCAGAGTCAAGAGCCACTGCCTCCAACTGCCTGGATGTAATTTACTCAAAAAGGAGCACATTAAGGGTCTCAGAAAGAGCGAGAGAGAGAGAGAGAGAGCGAGAGAGAGAGAGAGAAATATTCAGAGGATGGGCACTTCTCGGCAGCTGAGGTCACTGCTGAAAAGCTCCTCAGCGCCATGGCAACAAGGGTGGACCAAGTTGGCCCAAAACACTTGGATATATTTGTCATTGGCTATATCCTAGTATTTACATTATATGAACGATCAAGGGGGATGTGTAGGTCTTAGTGCTATGGGGAAAATATTAACATTATTTACTTTTTTAATACTAATTTATGACAAACTGTAAAATGTAATATTTATTTTTTTATTTTTTATAAATGAGATCAATCCAAAAAGAAGAGGAAGAAATAACATATAGTGCGAAAACTGTTGAGTACCAGAAGTAACATATAATAACTAGAACAATATGCCAAATAACTATACATATAAGCATGATCAAAACCACCACCAATCATTATCAATGTTTGCCTTTTTCTATGTTACAGGTACAGAGTCACTCCTGGATGGCACATCAGCCGTACATTATGCAACACCCGGTAAGATGGAGAGCTAATTATGTTTTATCACACAAAAGCATTCTACTTCTCCTGACCTAGTGACAAAGCAACAAAGTCAGAGAACTTCCCATCTATGTAGACAGGCTTGAATGTGTGTTTGTGTTTCAATGTGTGTTTGAATGTGTGTTTGAGTGCGTCTGAAAGAAAAAAATTCTCAAAAACGTACAGACAGTGCCCCCTCCTCCCTTAGATTTAACAGGAAATGCCTGCAGCAGAGACAGTCTTGTGACTCTTTGACTAGTCCAACAGATGGTTTCCAGTGGAACAAGTGTCTCCGCTCATCTGACCCCTCCCCCACTTTTACCCAAAGGCGTCTTGTTTGAAATAAAAAAGATATATAATTAATTTATGAAAACAAACTGACGATTGTAATGAACACGTATTTTTGAAGCGTAATTAATTTTATTAGGATACAAATAATGCCATTCATCTCAATACAGGCTAGGTTTATATAACTTTAATTGAATCAACAATCTCATGATGTTTACTTGTTGTATTCCATTGCAGGCTGCCGTGATGTCTCCCTCTGTGGACCCCTCCATGTCACTGCACCCCTCGGCGCTCCTCACTCAGCAGATGGGACAGCTGTCATTGGGAAACCCTGGAGCGGTCAGTTCAACCACAGTCCACAGACATCATTCATATAATCACCCAAATCCCCCCATTTTAATCATTACATTTAATCAAGATTCAATTAATCATGTCTGTTATGAGCATTTTACTGCCTAAATCCACTTTTCACATAGAATAAAGGCTCATTTTTACTGACATCAAACAGACAATTACTGCCCTGTCAAATCAGATCTTTACAAAAAGAAAAATCAGTTTATAATTTGTTTCTTTTAATGAGTTTACAAAATGGAAAGTAATCTGCTGTCACTTCATGCTAATCCCAGACATGATCTCAGATTAATTGAGACAGTGATTCAGATCCATACTAAAATGAAGAATTAATTTTGCAATCTCATTTTGCATTTTGTGACGCATTTTATTATTTTAAAATAATTGCCTAAAACAAAACATTTGCACAGCACTGTAAATGAAAGCAAATGCAATACAAACATGTTGGGCATACAGTCTGTTACCAATGTTATTGTTACCTGCACGTATCCTATACCACAGATGATATCTAACATTTTACCTTCTGTCTGTTTCAGTACATGGCTGCCAACCCAGCTGTACAAGGATCCTACCTGCCTCAATATCCTTCTGTGCAGCAAGTACCTGTAAGTTCACTTAGCAATCATCACATTTAAAGATTTATATACGTTTTATGGTAATTACTGTTTTATATAATCACACTGGCCTCCACTTTAGAGCCTTTGAGTTCCCATTGTCCACCAGAAGTATCAATTATCTTAGTGCAAACACAGTGAAGGTGCTCATTATAGAGTTTTGAAGGCAATATGCTGTTTCTGTTTTTCAGGAAAATGGCACGCCACAGCAAGTGGACTCTTCCAACAACTCGTCTCCTTACAGTCAGCTCAGCAAATAATCTGCGGTAAGCTCCACCCTGTCATGAGCATTATTATGTATTAGCATAAAAACCTGAACGTGTTGCTTCACAGAGAGACAGAGAGTATTCACAAAAAATACTATTCTGGTGCATTACTTTATCATGCAACACATTAGAGTCTATAGCTGTTGTGAGCCATTTGAGCTTCTAGATACGCGATGTACCCTCCAATATAACATTATCATCTTTTTAATTGTAAAATGTAATTCTCATCCAAACAGTTTCAAAGAATGTTTTTCAGATAATAACTTAACTCCAATGAGAGAAAACAAGAGATTGTAATTACATTTTAAAAACTTAAACATTTAAACACTCCAAAACAGTATAATAGCCATTCGCTTGCATAGGAAATAAATACATTACAGGGGCGGCAGTGGCGCAGTGGGTAGGCGCTTGTCCTTCAACCAGAGGGTCGGTGGTTCGAGTCCCCGTCCGAGCGCACACTGTCGTGTCCCTGGGCAAGACACTTAACCCACATTGCCTATGTGGTTGTGTGATTGGTGTTTGGTGGTGGTCAGAGGTGCAAACTGGCAGCCACGCTTCTGTCAGTGTGCCCCAGGGCAGCTGTGGCTACACAAGTAGGTTACCACCACCGGGTGTGACTGTGGAGTGAATGAATAATGTAATGTAAAGTGTCTTTGAGTGTTGAGAAAAGCGCTATATAAAACTGATGCATTATTATTATTAT
>JAVQKC010146429.1:0-10911 GCA_036025475.1 Philypnodon macrostomus | reverse complement strand
CTGCCAGTCTGCGCCTACAGCCCCTCCAACCACCACCACATTCATTCATTCATTCATTCATTCATAGGCAATGCGGGTTTAGTGTCTTGCCCAGGAACCCAACGACAGCGTGTGCTTGGACGTGGACTCAAACCACCGACCCTCTGGTTGAAGGGCGAGCACCTACCCACCGCACCACTGCCGCCCACTACCTAAAATGTAATATATCAAAGACCAGATGATAACTACCTGGACTTTAATGTAATTTGCCACATTATTAACCGCTCATAATTAGGATAAAGTATAAGAAGTCATATCGGCTCCAGTATCGATCGATCCAGCCGAAAGAGCCTTGATCCGCACTGATATCCAATCCAGTAGCATCTAGGATAAAAATAAATATGCAATCATTTTATAAAGCACATTGTATGGTAAAAAGTACTATGTTAGGCAAAGTGCACATTCAAAATAATAATGCATTTTATTATTATGATTATATGCAGTAAATGTCGAAGAGGAAAGGGGTTGATGAGAGAAAAGCATCCTCAATTCAGGGAAGTTGGACTCTTGGTATCGAAGATGCTCAGTTTGGCGATGCTGTGGTGAGGCTGAAGATGTCTGTGGATCTGCAAACCTTTTCTCGAAAGAAAACACATTCTCACTAGAATATATTAAGAGTCTCTCTCGGTAAGGAGGTTGTCGGTTTGATCTGACCCTGTTCTATAATGTGTCTGTAGACTGGTCAAGACTGAAGTTTGCAAGTTCCCTAAAATACATTAATATAGGCTACACAAGTTTTTGTGAGACGTGGACCGATTTGTATGAGTTGTTAGGTCGGATCCAGAGGTGGGTAGTACTCGGTCGCATTTACTCGGTCGCATTTACTCAGTCGCATTTACTCAGTCGCATTTACTCAGTTACATTTATTCAGTTACATTTACTTGAGTAACGTTTTCAATAAATTGTACTCCATAGAGTAGCTTTACTGCACAATATTTTTGACTTTTACTTTAGTAAGAACATTTTTAAGTAACTGTACTCTTACTTGAGTAAAATCTTGGAACTGTAGAAAGAGTAAGAGTACTTTTACCACCTCTGTGTGTCATGTAAGAACAGCTTTATGTGAAAATGTGATGATGTGGAAATTCTGTTCCTTGTGCCTTCATTTTTAAAAATATTTACATTTTTAATTTATCTTTTGAAAATATCAAAATCTGTTATTTTTTTTTTCCACATTATCACAAAAATAAATTACGCTCAAACAGATACTCAAGAATCGTTTTTTTCACCAGTACTTTTCTACTCTTACGAGTAATTATGTGAATGAGTACTTTTTACTTTTACTTGAGTAACATTATTTTGAAGTAACTCTTACTTACGCCACACACCTCTGCTCAGAACAGAGTTGGACAAGTGTCTTTGGAAGTGGTGCAATATTGTTAACAAGAGAGTAAAAATGTGCTCAGACTACACCTAATGTATAAACAATTAATAACATAATTACTAAATTAATTACTTGAGTTAAAGTATACGCCTCTGTTTTATAGAAAAATCCAATAGAGCCTAAACATGTGTAATTATATATTGTCACCACAGTGTGTCGCCATTGCATTGTACATTTATTCAGAAAGTTTTTCCTCCACATGTGTAGGTCTTCATTTAAACAGGATTAGTTTTTGTTTGAATTATTATCTCTTATTGTGAGGGAAATATGAGAGTGTGTAATTTGATTGCATCTAAATGTTTGTTTATGTTGGGAGCTGTCTATTGGCTGTTGGTGCTGAAATGACTATGGCTTCAGTAGGGATTTTTTGGTATATTATTGTGACACACACATATTACAGAAACAAATATTATGGTACATCATTTTGCACCATTCAATGTACCAGCTATTATTCATAAACATCAAAACTATAATAATAATAATAATAATAATAATAATAATAATAATGGATTTATATTGCTCTTTACAATGCCCAAGTCTTTCTCAAAGAGCATATATATAATTATAATTATTCATTCACTCCTCAGTCACATCTGATGGTGGTAAGCTATTTATGTAGCCACAGCTACCCTGGGACACACTGACAGTTTGCGCCGACGGCCCCTCTGACCACCACCGAACCCCAATCACAAAACCACATTCATTCATAGGCAATGCGGGTTAAGTGTCTTGCCCAGGGACACAACAACAGTGTGTGCTTGAATCACCGACCCTCTGGTTGATGGGCAGGTGCCTACCCACTGCGCCACTTCCTCCCCTGTATATACAACTTCCCCACTGTTCACTTTTGATTCCTAGCTTTATATATTCCTGTACTTACTTATTATTTGATGGTAAAATAGTGACTGACTTCCATGTATGAGAGAAAAAAGATAAGTGCTTTCTGTTTCCACGGTAACAGCAGACACCTAGCATGGAGGAGCATCTGAGCGAGTCGAAAGTGACGTGAAACGAGAGGGAATGCATTTCTGTTTGACAAATCAATGTATTAAGATGGAGCCGCTTCATCTGCTTATTTCAAACATTGGTATGTATGGAGCGTAAATAGGTGTGAAACGGGCACACAATTCTTGATCATTTTCATTGTAAACAGCTGTGTTTCTGTGAAGTATCACATACAATCAGCAAAGACATGCACATGGTGACTCTAAATACCCCCCTAAAATGAAAGAATGTGAGAATGTTACAGCAAGATGGTCCTGTGTTCGATTCCCGGACCAGGCAGCGGGGCCCTTGGTCTGGGTGGGTTTTTCCTCCATCAACCAAAAACATAGACAATAGCCTAATCCTTCAGCGATACGTCCTGACCAAGATCCCTGTTTAAGATCTGGACATTAGACCGCAAACTGTCGTGAGCCGGATTCAAACTCACAGTGCCTGGGCAAGCTCTGTAGGCTCTGAATATGGGCCGACTGAGCAAAACCTTCTGAGGGGAACCTGCATGAGTTCTCTTCACTGTCCAAAATGGTGCATATGGTGAATCTAAATCAATCCTGCAGTAACTGTGCACCCAATACGTGTGGACTCCACCTAAAGCCCATAGTTGCTGGGATCTAAGCAAAAGATGAAGGAAGTACGTCATGCAAAAACCATTGGGCTCATGTTTTATTCACTCTTGTCCACCCAGAAGTATATAGGAAATACAAGGCAAGGGTGTATAAATGATAAATGATACATTATATAATCTGCCTCATCAAGGAACAAAAGGCCGAGATGGAGCAAAAATGCCACACTAACACGATTCAGAAATTCGTTGTAAAAATAATTGATGAAGATGGATGTTGTGTGGTGATGGGGGATGGGGTCGATGGTACAAACAGTAGGATTATGATGCTCTTTGCTGTAGTATTACATCACAGCGTTTCATGGGAGATCTTACCTAACACTACAACGAAAGGAACGGGACCCAGGCCGGGACAGATTTAGTTCAAACACAAGAACACCTTTAAGAAGCAGAATATATCGTTCCGCGCTCGTCTCAGGAGGATGACTGTGAAGGAGCCTGCAAAGACTGTATTTAGATGCAAGGTATTTTATTACTTATCATTCACCGGTCACTTTATTAGGTAGACCTAGTCACCTGTTCACAAGCTCAAGTGGTTAACTGGCCAGTGGATTTAGATCAAGCATCAGAATAAAGATGATGGGTGACTGAACTTTGCCAGCTGGATTGCTCTATAAGTATTGGGGCTTCCACATAAAATCCAGGGAGTGGCATTTCTGTGGGTGAAAATTAGGGATGCACCGATATGAAATTTCTTACCGATATTTCAATGACCAATTTTGTAAGCATGTTATAGTAATACATATATATTATTTTATTACATTATGTCACCTCTCCAGTGATCTTTTCTTTCTCTGGCTGTTTCGGACCCTAAATATTAGAAATGATCCTTTAAGAACAACATCAGTCAAGTTTTCAGGCCGATACCGATATTAGTCAAAATTGTAAATATCGGCCGATACCGATCCGTCTTTGAGCCCATTTATCTGTGCGTCACGAGCGAAAATGACTTGTTGATGTCAGAGGTTAGCGACTGGTTTGAGATAAGGCAACATTAACTCGGATAATTACTTGTTACATCCCTGTACGAAGGAGAAGCAGGTGGATTACTGGCAGGAGACACTGGGAGCTACTTAATTAGGTACAAACTAAAGTTATCGTTGTCCATGGGCTCTAATGACAAAATGATTTATATGAAACCCAAAATCTAATTATCCTACTTGGGTTTATAGGCTACTTAATGACTAAGAAGCACCACTGTCTATTCAAACTGTCAGGTTATATAGCTGTATCTTTATATACAGGATATATTGAAGCTATGGGATTTTGGACTGACCCTGCCAGAAATAGCAGTCCGCTGCCCTTCCTACTCTCCATAGGAACCGTTGGCGATAAATGTAACGCAATTCACACATGAGGTTGGTTGTACAGTATCGAGTGGGCCCCTCCCCCTCTCCTCCAGAGCTCCAGCCGCCGTTCGGGCTCCCTCTCCGGGTAAAGATGGCGTCACCAGCGCGGACGGCACCCGCCAGACTCCCGCTCTTCTCCGGTCCATAAACCGCTGACGATGTGAACCGGATCTCCGACACAGAACCACACAAACCAGGGGACTTTCTGTGCGCATATGCCGGCTTCCCCCCCTCCTCATCCCCCGCTCGATCCTCCGCAGAATGGAGCAGTAAAAGCGCATCGTTGGCTCTTCGCATCCATCGTCTCTTTTTACGCCTGGGGTTCGTGTGTTTTGGCGTGACAGCATGCCGCTTCTAGTCCTGATTTTTCTGTCTTCAGCGGTGTTCAACCCTGGATTGGCCCTTGGCTCGCATTTCAGCCCAGGTAAGAGCGCATCCTTTATGCTCCTCAACGCCTTCCTCCACAAGGAAATTGTCTGTTGACAGCTTTTAGCATATGAGCTTCAATGTCAATAAGCCAGTTCAATGCATTTTTAAATTCAAATTAAACCTAAACATTTCCCTTCTCCATACAGGCCTTGCATTATAGATGTACAGCCGCATACAGCCACAGCAAGGGATTTCATGTTCACAATTCAATTATTTATGTTGTTTATTTTCACACCCTGAGAATAAAGATTAATCTCGCACTAGTCTAACCCTGGTATCCTACCAATGATGATCATCCAATTACTTTGATAAACCCAAAGCTAAACAAAATTACCCAGATACAGTAAAAGTCCCAGTGTATGGTAACATAACATATATGGGCTAAATATATAAATGAACGTTCCATAAACAGTGAATGCATTATATTGTGGTCAACCCGTGTCACTGATACAAAAACCGTTACCAACCAAATGAAGAAATTCAATGATTTGAAGCCTATTTTTGGCATATCAGTCAACTATAGACTAAAAATGGCTCAAGAACTGTGCTAGAAATTATGTAATCTCTCTCTGCTAATAACATCTCTGTATTATTTGTCATTCATTGGAAATTCTCCCACCTGAGCTATGGTGGTTTACAGGTACATCAGATTGAGATGATTGGTTACTATGATGAGTGTTCAATTTAGCACAATCAGAGACTGGCCTGATGTTACCATGGCAACCGAATGGAGTCCGTGTGCTTTTTGCCGTCAGAAATGTGAAGAAATCATTTTTACCTCTAACATCAAGTGGTCTGTTAGCAATGTAACCCAAAAATGCAATAGTGATCTTGAATGTATTTTGATGTAATTGTTAGTGCATTCTTCATCAGATATAAGGACTTGTGGCTCAATGGAGAAAATAATTATAATAATTATTACCGAGAAATATCCGGTACCTCCGAGTATTTATAGTTGTAAAAAAATTGAATAAATATATATATGTATATTTCATCAAATTTTCTAGAAATTCTATAAACATTGGAAACGACACTCTCTTCAACCAGCTTTAAGTGATATTTCATTAAATGTGTTAAAGACTTGATGTAGGGGCTCTGGGGGGCCCCCCTGAAGGACCCACGGGGGGCCCTAGACCCCAATAATAATAATAATAATAATAATAATAATAATAATAATAATAATAATAATAATAATAATAATAATAATAATGATTTAATTTCAAAGCGCTTACATTTTTGTTTTTTTTCATTGGCTCCACTTAGGGAACCAATGTTTCTAGTCTATATGCTACTGTGGCAGATGGGTTAGCACTGCTCATCTTACCCCGGGGTAATAATAAAAGCATTTTATTGGTATCACCTCAACATCGGTATCGCTGATATCGGTATTGCTGATATCGGTATCACTGATATCGCTGATATCGGTATTGCCGATATCGGTATCACCGATATCGGTATCACTGATATCGGTATCACTGATATCGATATCAGTCTATATAGATGGCTGATGTTAAATGTATCAGAATTGGATAAACTGGTCACAGATCTCTTGAGCCAATACAGACAACACAATCTGAGAAGAATGCATACTATATTGTACTTTATACGCGTTATTTGATTTAAAGTCAGACGGTCAGACTCAGTGAAGCAGAAGGCCCACAGTTTAGCCTCTTGTGTGTCTAAAATCACAAAGGAAAGCTTAGATTGTGAAATTGAGGGAAAAATATGCCAAGGAATCAATTTGTCAGTTTTCAGAGTGGCTTAAACTAAACGATTCTGCACCATACCAAGTTAATTGTTTTGTTTGAGTTTTGTTTGTGGCGTGATCAGCCGGCAGACAAAAAATTACAAGCTAGTGTATTCATTATGCAAGATCTCAAATACATGAGTGTATGCTTCGGGAAAGGCATCCAGCATAGAATAAGCAAAGTACCATTGTGTGTACCATCTAGTAATGAACTGAGCATTTACCTCTTAACTAACCAAGATACCCAGTTGTGCGAAAGGGTCAATGCCTTGGTCAGGATCTGAACTTACCAATTGTTTTTATGCTTGTTTTGGCTATAGCTCTTACGTGAATCATATCAAATGCATTCATTGAAACATATAACAAACACATTTCTGCATCTAGATAACATCATACTGGAGTGCACAGTGGTTAGCCGGTTCATTAGCACTTTTGCCTCACAGCAACAAGGTCACGTAGGCGGTGTGGAGTCTGCCTGGTCCGTTTGCAATCTTATGGATTCTCTCTATAGGTGAACTGGTCACTGTAAATGGAAGCCCTCAACTGATACACATGTAATTAATGTAGGTTAGGTTACACTTTATTGACCCCGTAGGGAAATGTGTCCTCGGCATTTGACCCATTCCTCAATGCCACAAGGGCAAACCTGTCAAGAGCAGTGGACCCATCTCCAGATCCTGGTCAAGATGGACCTAGGATTAACCTAAAGTGCATGTTTTGGGTTGAATGCATCTGGCTTGTTCTGTTGTTGAGTTTTTCATTTGCTAGTTCATGTGTTGCAGATTCAATTTGATCTCGCTTTGTTGGGTGAGCATGTTCTCCCTGTGTTACTGTGGGTTGTCCTATTACTCTGGTTTCCCTCCACCCATGTGTTCAAGCAATTGGAGACATAAATTGCCCCAGGTGAATGGATGTGAGAGTAAATATTTGTCTGCCAGTATGTCTTGGAGCCCTGGAGTGGTGGATTCCAACTGGGAGCTAAATGGTTTCTAGTTTATTTACTGTATTTGCGTTGCTTGAATGTTTTAGTTAAGCATAAACCACCTCAAATTAGGGATGCAAATTAGATTGGTTTTTGGCCTTTTCTGGCTTTATTTGCCGTGACTCGAACTCACGAGGCAGGGGGGAGGAGGATGGTAAACTCTGACTATGTGCTCTACCGAGTGAGCTAAACCACGGCCCGGGTTCTTGTATTTTTAAAACTACTAAACTAAATGACGAGACAAAGCCAAATTAGGATAACCAAGCTCCGAACCTGGGGTGACAGAGCCTTCTCCGTTGCTGCTCACTCCCACAACCCATCCGTGACTTCTCTGACCTCTCCACTTTCAAAAGCCTGCTCAAAACCCACCTCTTCAGAACCGCTTTTAATGTTTGACTTTTGAATTTTGATTGTTTTATTGTTTATAAATAAAATGTATTATTATTATTATTATTGTTTATTGTTGTTTATAGTTTATTAATAAAATGTATTATTATTATTATTATTATTGTTTATTGTTGTTTATAGTTTATTAATAAAATGTATTATTATTATTAAATATAAAGAAATCTATTATATTAGACTTTCAACACATTTTGATGCCCAGCTCCAATGGAAACATGTTTAAACAGTGTCAGATGTAACACCATGTCATTATTGTCATATATTGCTGATACGGATATTGCAGTAACAATAATTTCGCAATATATTGTGCAGCCCTACCTCCAATCAATCAAAAATTGTATGCAAACACTAGATCCGATTCTGGGATGCACAGTGGCTGTCCGGGTAATGAGCACTTTTGTCTCACAGCAAGAAGGTCGTAGGATGAGTGTCTCTGGGGAGTCTGCATGTCCTAGTTGCGCTACAGTGGATTTTCTCTGTAGGTGAACTGGCCACTATTATGTGAAAGCCCAAATGCTATTCACTAAGTGCTAGACATATTATTAACTGACTATGTATTCTGGATGTATTTCTTTATATACACAATATGTGATAGGGTGGTTATTGCTTATGCCTCTACCTATAGATGTTGTGGGTTAGATCCTCAGACCAGATGATCTTTCTGAGTGGAGTCTGCATGTCTACCTCACTGTGGTTTTATGCCCTCTGTGACTACAAATTGACTCTAGCGGATGTGTTTGAGAGTGAATGTAGGTTTATGTTTGCCTGTATATGTCTGGGTCAGTTCTGTGATTAACTGGCTATCAACCATGTACCCCGCCTAAAACCCATAGTCGCTGGGTTAGGTTCAAGTCCCCCGTGACCTGTGACGATCAGGATCCGCTGAATGAATAGATACATTTGATTTATACACTAACATACAATATAAGAACGATTTCTTTCCATGCTTGGTGTGACAGAAACAATGTAATGTTATATAATGGACCCAACTTAGAGTATTATGCATATTTAATAGACAAATGTTGGTTTAAGCTACAGGCAGCCAACAACTGAACTTTCTCTGGAGACACTTTTTAATTGTTATGCTGTGAAATTAATTGCCCTTTTTGGGTTAAATAAAGGAGTTTGTAGTTGATCTCTTTGCCGATACAGAAACGATACAATATAATCACTGACACTGGATTGATTAACAATAGATAGACATAGACATTAATGAATGTTTGATTTAAACACTAACATACAATATAAATATGATTTCTTGGTGGCTGTTAAAAGATACTACCATTTCATTTTGGAGAAAAAAGCCATTACTAAGCATAGGACTGGACAATATTGAAACGTACCAAATACAATGATATATAAATGAGGGATATCTTTATTAATATGTCCCTTTCCGGTTTGTTCTGCTCCAGTATAGCACCCAAGAGAACTACCTCATGAAAATGAATTGAATTTTGACTATTATATTTTGTATTAAATTTGTTTGCAAAGACAACATGAACCAATGTGCATTCTCAAATCTGAATAAACCAGCAATACAATACAACCGAGAACATTTTTGAAAAATACTAGAATCTTTGGTCATAAAACCTTACAAAGCCTTACATTTGCCCATGCTGTTGACGTGACAGTGTTCATATTTTGTCCAAATCAAAGGCTGTCTATGAAGCTCTGCCTGCTGTCTCCACTCCTCATAACTTAATAGATCTGACTGAGCATCTAAAGTGAAGATGCATCTCAACGCTAAAAGCCCTATGTCTGTATGAGGGTGCTTATTAAACAGTAAAAAGCCTCCGATTACATTACCAGTTCAGATACAGGAGACGGACTATTGCATGTTTCAGGTGCTTTAGTCGGACTGTAGTCCCAAATTCAATGTTAGCTCAATGTCGGTCAGGTCATGTGGCCCAAATAGGTCACTAAACCAAGACCTTTGCTGCAGGAGATTTTTGAATAAACATTTCAGACACAAAACTCGGATTTTACTCATTTCATCAGGGGTCCTCTCCATGTTACTGTGGGTTCTCTCCATGTACTCGGTCATCCTTCTATAATCTCAAAAAACATGCACGAGATTGTCTGTCCACATAATGCAATCCAATAACTGGAGGGAACCTACCGTAACACAGGGAGGACATGCACACTCCGAAACTCCCCATAACAGTTAATGATGTGGAAAGCATTGGTGAATGTAGTAATGTACCATATACTCACTGTATTTTTAGCTAATGGATCCCATACCTTTATTGATGCGCACTTTGAAATGTCCATTTGCCATGCTTTTATAATGGGGCTGATATGACCTTGTATGGCCGTGTGTAGTACTCCAACATAGACTGTGGCTGTAAACATTAGGTCAAGCAAGGCAGGACTTCTCAACATGATGTATAGTTCAATAAGAAATTCAATTATTAGACTGATCCAAGGAATAATTAGGATCTCCTCAGTAAAATAGTGGCCAAATATTATGTATCTAATATCATGCATGAGTACTCAAAAATTCTATGCACAAAGCCTTAATAAACTAGCTTCATATAACCCAACATACTTGCTTTAAAACTGAGTCTTAGTATTATTCATGTCCACAGTACAATACCTGTAGCCACATCTGTCATGGGGCAGACTGATGGAGATGTGGCAGCCATACCTGTTTAAGGCACAATTGTTATCTCATTGGGCGTAATAGAGCCTATCGCTGAAAGGACTTGAGTCGGGTACACTGGGAACTAGTCGCAGGGCAGACACACAGAGACATACACTGACAGAAAACCATTGTCTCCCACATTCATTCACTATAGGGCAATTTAGATTCACCAGTTTTATTATTGTACTTTTTTTATTATATGTTTATTATATTGTTACTTATCTCTTTTTGCACACTTTTTTACCATGTACTATTATTGCATGTTATTAGTACTTCATGACTATCTTAGCGAGTCTAACGGTTCTTCC
>JAVQKC010146426.1:0-11864 GCA_036025475.1 Philypnodon macrostomus | reverse complement strand
TTTATGGTACCTCCCCCCAGGTGGTGGGTCCACGGGAGGGCCTGACAGCGTGTGCTCGGGCGGGGACTCGAACCACCGACCCTCCGGTTGAAGGGCGAGCATCTACCCACTGCACCACCACCCTTATATTAACCAATAGACTCTAAAGTCTCATCAACAATTGTCACGTGTGAACCGCTGACCATTTGATCATGGCAAATGTGTTTTTTATTTTGTAATTGTTTAAGAAAATACTTAAAGTAGAATATTTTAACTGCAAAACCATAACACAAGTGGGGGATATTTCTTTACAACTAAGCTCCACATGAAAACGGTGAATTCTAAATTTAGAAAAGATTGTCAGTGCAACAATTTGCCAAAAATCAGCTAGGGACGAGCACTGCAAATTAGCCACGGCTACAAGTGCTGTAGTATATGACATGTAAAATGTATATACTTGTCCCTATCAAATACATTTCCAGAAATAAAAAAATAAAAAAATAAAAAATAAAATATGTTCCAACCAGATATACATTCCTTCAGTGTGCTTCTGTGTAAGTTGGTAAGATCTTAATAACATCATCATTAAGACAGAGGCGTAGAGCTTCGGGCCTGTGGGGGGTTCTATAAGTAACACTCCTTAAACTTCAATTTCAAAGATTTAAACTCCCACTGAAGGATTTTGATGGATAAGCTCTCAAAACTCCAGCTGTGAAAATCAGAGCTAATTTCATTCACTCCTACTGTACATCGCTCAGGTTTCCATCGATACAAAACTCAACTAAACACTATAAAAACTAACATTACCAAGGAATTTGTTAAGTGGCGTAAGTTATGGCCTTTTATGTGAACTTTGGATAAACAGGAATGAAGGATAAAACATATCATTTAAGAGTGGTTTTGAGAATACTTTACTAAGTGGTCAATAAGTCAGTCTTCAAAATATATTGTTCAAGGTAGGTTACTTATAGGCAGAAACTTTGGCTAATGTTAAAAATCTTGAATATTTTGAAGAGTTAAAATGGATGACATGAACCTGGCAAATGTCATTTTATGGTCTGTGTGTTACTAACATCAGCAGCAGAGTAAAAAAAATGTGTCCATAAAATACAGTTGAAAACATGAAGTAAGGGAAGAGGACTCTTTTCACTTATCGAGGTCCATGGATTACTGTCGCTTTTAATAATAAAGAAAGTCAATCGATTCTGTGAAATGTGATGTCAGTTTAGAAAAGCAACATCATTATTGGGCCTTATTATCAGGTATCAATACTCAGGCAACAGTAGCTGAGTGAGAATCTTAAAGGATCATCTGGCTTTTGCACTAAACTTTGATCTACCTCTAACTTTCTCCACCTCAGCTTCAGAAGGCTTTCAGCTGAGTGGATTGGGGTCAAGCGGATCGGTACCAGAGGGGCGGAAGGCGGTGGTAGATCAGCTGTTTGCCTGGAGTGTCCCGGGGCAGGAATGTGCCTCTATAAGCCCTGTGTGTCCGTCTGTGGTCGAGGCAGATGGGCTCATGTCAGTGGCACGGCGGCTGTTGGTGAAATGGCATTATTCATTTCCTCAGAGATAGATCAGCTGACACAAGCATGGGATTACGGAGCATAGCAGGAATACACTCTAATTAAAAAAGCCTCCTGACTGAGAGATGACTTTATACACATACGTCTGGGTCAGGAAGTTATACCTCGAGCTATAACAAATAAATGGCTAGAGAGGTTATTTTCATGATGATGATGATGATCTAATCCTAAACCAATGGACCTTCTCTTACACAAGTTTTAAAGGCTTGCATTTGGCTGTACAAAAACTTCAAACTACTGTGGTAATAGTTTTCTGAAGACTACTGTAGTCAGCTTACAAAAGCCTTAACTGACATTCTTTTGATAAATACGCTTTGGAAAGAAGACATTCAAGGTACCACACACTTTCATGGAGGTTAAACGCAAGAGCAAAGTTGATTTCTTTCAAACTGTGCTGGTATTTTTTGAGACTGCAAGGGTTAGTTTAAAATGGCTCTAAATCTACTGAGACCACTGATCCACTTTCCAAATGGCCAGAGTAAAAGCATTGCTCGGAGCAAAGACCTCAGTGCTGAACCTTTTTGGTGATGGATGGAAGATAAAGGAGATTGGATTATATTCATCATGGATTCATTCATTTAGATTAATCCAACCTAGAAATCAAGTAATGAGAGGGAATAAGAGATAGGTGAATATAATACTAATGGGTCAGGTTTATTGACAAACATGTAGCAAAAGTAAAATTAATGTCAGTATCAACAAATGTGCCATTTTAATCTGGATACATAGATACAAATCTCAAGTCACTCCTAATGTTCAAGTGTACTATTTAGTAGTAGTTTTGGTTATATTGATTGACAGTTACTACCCCCAAGCTGTCAGACTACTGAACTCTCGATAATGCTCCCAATAATACTGAACTCTCAATAATACTGCACTAAACCAATTTACATAATATGTTACTGCTGCTACACTATATGAATGTATTATGTATGTCACTACCTCACTGTCAACGCTACTTACTACCTGTGCAATACTATATCATGTGCAATACGAAATTCATTCAGTAATTTTACCACCTGTGAAATTTTACATGTTTAAAATTTTATTGCATTGTTGACCTTGTGTTGAACCTGCATATGACAAACAAACAATAATAATAATAATGCATTAGTTTTATACAGGGCTTTTCTCAAGACTCAAAGACGCTTTACATTACATTATTCATTCACTCCACAGTCACACCCGGTGGTGGTAAGCTACTGGTGTAGCCGCAGCTGCCCTGGGGCACACAGGCAGAGGGGGTGGCTGCCAGTCTGCGCCTACAGCCCCTTCAACCACCACCGCATTCATTCATTCTTTCATTAATTCATAGGCAATGCGGGTTAAGTGTCTTGCCCAGGGATACAACGACAGCATGTGCTTGGACGGGGACTTGAATCACCGACCCTCTGGTTGAAGGGCGAGCACCTACCCACTGCACCACTGCCACAATGATGATTATATGATATGAAAAAAAAAAGAGTATAGCTGTCACCAGTTTTATTCATCTTTTTCATTTTAATGCAATGTACATTAAGGTTAAGACAAAAAAAAAACTGAAAACATAGCCATTAGAGAGCTTGTCGTTCACAGACAGCTGGGAAACGCTGGTACATGCTCACTAAAGAGGTGCCAACACATAGTCCGAGTGCTATTGGACACAAACACAGAGTGACAGTGATAGAATTTACTGTGATGCTATCAGTGGAGCAGCCATCAGTGCTCTGGCAGATGGGAAAGGCCACCAGGACCCATCTTCCTGACTCTGATCGGCGCACATCCTGACATTAGCCTGCCATGTTAACTCCGTGCCCTGAAAGGAGGCTATGAACCATGATCAGCCATATCAAGCCATCGGAAATAGAAATCCATTTTGTTGCCTTGAGGAGGTTGGCTGGAGTGCCCTTTGGTCTTGGTGTGGTGGTAGGGGGGTCTTAGTCCTTCCTGTGCAACAACATGCTGGGCCCTTCAGCTGTTTTTGCCTCTGCTCTTGTTCTGAAGGTTAAAGGATTAGGAGTTGTGTTTTCAGACCGGATTGCTGTCCTGGCATGGATTTAAGATTTTGGCCACACACACTAGAAACTGGAGCCCTGACACACGCGCAGGTGCACATATGAATAGAGAAAACACACAGGCACAAACGCACACATGGACCACCGGCCACAGCGCTGAGCAGGCAGGAGGTTGTGGGGATTAGCAGGAAATACCACAAGATGGTGGCCAAAGCATTTTTCTTCTTTAGTTTTCACTCATCTTGCTTTTTGCCATTATGGGTTGTGGGTGACTGGAGCCTATCCTTGCAACAATGGGCCTTAGGCAGGGATGGGAGAAAGCAAACTATTTAGACCACTAATAGAAAAACATGTATTAATTCATTTATCTTATGATACACCACCCCAATAGACAGGACTGGACTATCTCAGCAACTGCGTACCTTATGGGGTATAAGCTGGACAGTGGCCAGTTAGTCACAGGGCTCACACAGAGACATACACAAACAGATAATCATTAACCGCTTTCTCACCATTTTTTCTCTTTTATTAATTAAGCCAAGTCAAATAATAATAACAAACCAGAGCCTATATATATTTGTATATTATTATCATTATTATATTTTTATTTGTATATTTGTTATTATTGTCCCTATCCTCTGTCGTATCCAAACATGCTGATCAAGTTGGGTTGTGGCATCTCCAAAAGCAAAAGCTGTTAAATATCTCCACACAGTATATATGTGTGTTTGTTTGATTCTCTTCACTTTCACTTGAGAAACTTATAGCGACGTCTGTGCGGACAAGGCAAGGTTATGATGAATTATTGATCAATGCATCATGTTGTTTGCGCACTTGGCATTTCTTTAACACTGAATTTTGCCCAGAACTGACACTAATGCTCCAGTGTCGTCCGAACTTGTTTACAAATTGAAGCCAGTCAGTGGACCTTTAAAGCGCCCACCATCCAGGTACTGACAAACCGGACCTGAAAGCTGCCATAAGAGCGCAGAAAGTAAGTCGAGTGAGTGTGTGTGTATGTGTGTTTGGGCTTGCATGAAGGAACATACACCAGACTTTAAAAAATGTATGAAGAACACAGGCACTATTTTCTCGTCTTTTTCAACCCAGAGAAAGAGCAAACGGTTCCCAGAATGCCAGGGGAAAACACAGTTCAAATAGTATGAGGGTGAGGAGAGCAGATCAGAGAGAAAGCTGTTTGCAGTTCAGGCCTACAAGGCAATTCTTCCCCCGACTCCCAGGTGAGAGAGCTCAAAGAGGAATAAACCTGAGGTACCAATTTGCTGAGTTTTGTTCAATAGATGGGCGGGCGCCTGGAGAGTTTTAGCCCGAGTGCGCGCACACAAGTCAGGGACAGTAAACAAAATTACTTAAGGATAGTTGCTTGAAGGAGACAGGTTCTTTGTATGAGACACAGGTGGATGACATGAATCTGAATCTTCTCGGCTGTTCTCCTTGTCTCTTCGTGCATCTTTCTCACTCACATGTAGTGCACACTCAAAGGTTGAATGTGAAA
The DNA here is from genome assembly GCA_036025475.1 of Philypnodon macrostomus. Taxonomy (NCBI): domain Eukaryota; kingdom Metazoa; phylum Chordata; class Actinopteri; order Gobiiformes; family Eleotridae; genus Philypnodon; species Philypnodon macrostomus. Next base: position 6,790 of record JAVQKC010146426.1, on the reverse strand, counting down.
CTTTATCAAAGTGGTTTTTAACTCTGGAGTACAGTGAGTCTGGGTTTTATATACAGCACATCCAGAACGCTCAAACTCCTCACAGGTAACATTTCTTAAGAACTGATGGCATACTATGTGTTTATTTCCATAATGTGATGTTGATTTATGTAGAGACAATTGCAGGGAACTCGTGCCATATCTTTTGCTCGGTACACATATGTACAAGCTGTGCAGGAGCGGAGCAGGTCTGAATTATGGCGGCAATGAATATTCCTTAACAAAGATAACAGGCAGCGTTATTTCAAACCTTATGGACTCTGAGGTTTCGTCATGGTGCTTGAGATAAAACTGACTGACATACATCCTGGGACACCCCTCACCCATTTTACAATATGCTTTTTCATGCTAAACTTAAAAATGAATTCGCACACTTGATTGACCCTAGACTAGTCCTACAGAACAATCAATTAATGCAGCAAGATCAGATCTGAACAGATTCAATTATCACCAAAGCCATAACACATAAGCATGACAGGCCACTATATTCAAACCAATATTTATTTGTAGAACGGTTGAAAAGGCAGTGAGTGGAAACAGGACATTAAAGCTGTGTTGATTTATTAATGCTTACCCATTTACAAGTCATTTCATCTCACCAAGCCTCCACTTCCACAGAGCCCCCACTGTGGACCATTTGGCCAAACTGTGTTATTGGAATGCTCTGTATTGTTTCAACTCAAAGGTCGAAAAAGGCTTAGGTCACACTGTCTGTATTTTAAATGTTTATATAAACTTCTCCACATTGGTGATGCTTGAGAGGTCGGTCTAGCTTTTAGCATATTTTTTATGATTGACTGCATCGGAGAAAAGGGGGAAAAGATAAATAGATGTGAATTAGAGAGAAAGTGGGTGAATGCCTGAGAGAGTCGGAGATGTAGAATTCAGATGTAGCTCGGTGACAGATGGTAAACCATGCAGAAATCAAAAAATAGTTTTCATTTTTCTTTGATTCTGCAGAGGTAATATTAGATGCAAATGGAAGCCATACTACAGAATGGATAGTCTCAGAAACAAAGGCAAACATGTCTTGAAGTTTGCTATCGGCTCCACTTTTAGTGAAAATTAGTATTGCAGATTGCCTCACCTGTTTGTGTTGAGCACATTCGTTTTCCTGTGACTGCCAGAGACTTCAGAGAGGCAGACTCCAAACAATCATCTGTCAAACTGAGCGAAGGTTTGGAAAAGAGCCATCATTGTCATCATCATTGTTTACACTTGACCAACATTACCAAAGTCATGATGAGTGAACACAACCCTACACACACAAAATGATATAACCTCCTTGTACAACTCCTCTCTAGGTCGCCTCATTCTAATTGCAATACATCTCCAAAGCCAGGTCTAGGGTGGAATGTGCTTGTTTTCGGAGTAAGAGGAATTAATTCTCATTGTGTGGCTCTTGTAATGTCACAGATGAGGACCGGCCTGACCCGGGCTTGAACTCATCAGATGAAATGAAGTTGTTCACTCAGCTGTAGAAGACAAACCATAGTCGCTAAGGATTAATCAACCCCATCGCATTGTGCTGGAATAGAGAGCTTTACCAGAGGTGTCTCCCTCTATTTCCACGTTGACCCTGGAAAATGTTGGATTACTAAGAAAGTGTAAGAGTAAGGCATAAGACACCTACACCCATATCAAATACAAAACAATAAGAAGATTTGAAATTGATGGCTCATTTATATAAAAGAAACTGAGAACTAATATCTATTTTTCCCACAACTGACCACACCTTTAAAAACAATGCAAAGTAGAAGCAAGATGGAGTCAAACCTAACTGTTTCAGCTCTTGAGATGGCCAGTGCCTCAGTATATGATAACTCAAACTAGTTATGTTTAGGTTTAGGTTAGAATTTATTGTCCCCGTAGGAATATATGTGTCCTCTGCATTTGACCCTTCTCATAATGCCTCTGGGGAACAGTGGGCAGCCGCAGTGGGCAGCCGCAGTGCAGCGTCTGGGGACTCATCTCCAGATCTTGAGCAAGGATCTTGGTCAGGATGTACCTAGCTGGAGGATTAACCTAATGTGCCTGTTTTGGGTTGGAAACCAAAGTACCCGGTGGAAACCCACCCAGACACGGGGAGAAACATGCAAACTCCACACAGAAAGGCTCTGGTGCCCGGTCCGGAGGATTGGTATACTTGGTGACTAGATTCATCTATCATTCATCACCCCTCCTGGACATTTATATGGAGGCATGAGTACAATGCATTTACAGCATTGGGCGTGTTATGATTTTCCTGTGATTTTTTTGCTGTGCCATATGCAGTACAGCTGTCCAACATTGCGCCCACTGTAACATTTTCTCTGGGCGCTGCCTTCCAGATGTCCTTGAAAATACACTTCAGACAGAAATCAAAAGATAGTTTGATGTTTGGAAGGAACTGACATTTTTAGTTAGTTTGGAAGGCCCTGGCTATTTATCAGTCAGCTGGATATAAGTCGACCAAACTGTGCTCGGAGTAAGGTTAAATGAAAGAATTTTCTAAAGATATATGCTACAGCCTGAACAGTAAACATTTGAACTCTGGTCAAAAATCAGACAAATAAAGTGCCACAAACCTGACAATTTTAAATTTTGTTATGAGAAATAACATTGGATTGGTATTTTCACTAAATTCTTCTGAGGTTTCACTTTGTATTTTTTTTTTTTCATTTGCAGTATTAAAACTCCGCACCTCCAATATGATATATTTTTGGAGGTCAGTTTTCTCTTATTTGGCTGTGATGGGCCTTCACAGAGTAGATACAGTAACAAAAGCTATATACATTATGTAGCTGTCAGGGGATGTTTGAGAATTTCCTGGGTTTTGAAACAAGAGGCTTTTTGCTTTTGTCTGAAACTTTGATAGGCAGAGGAGAATAGAATATGATCCCATTATTTCCTGGCTGCGCACAAGCCTGACCATATGATTTACTCAGCGCCTAAACACAGAGAGGAAAGAAAGGGAATGAGAGAGGCAGCTTGCTAGAATCATTGCATTTGCACGCATTAGAGTTTGCAAGACTAATGTTTTGGAAAACAAGAATAGGGAAAAGGAGAACGCTGCAAAATGGCGGCGCGTGACAGGATTTCATATGAAAATGATATGTATGCTTGTGAGGGAAGGCTCCCAGTATATCTAACTGGAAATGCTTAATCTCACAGATAAAACTTTAAAGACAAAAGACATTCTTCAGGTTTACTCAATTCATCATCGCAATAGCTTACAGTTTCTGAATTATTTTTCTAATGATTTATGTATGCCAATGTATCTGTAGCATAACATCTATTGAGAGTTTAAAATTTAACATTATTATAAAGAAAAATATAAATATAATGTACACCAAATATGTGCACTGTTTGGCATAATAATGTACCATATTATGCCAGATGCCCTTCCTGAGACAACCCTAACCCTTTATTGTCTTAGGACCCACTATAATGTACATTGTATTGTGACTGCATTATAGAAAAATAACATTTTGAGCATTGTTTTCTGCAGCAGCTCATAGCAAAAACACTACCGACTCCACTAGCTTTAAATCTCTTCCATTGTTTATTATACACACACCATTGTTGAAGTGCTTACAAAGATTGAAGATTATCTCTCCCTCACTGGGCAATACATGTTTGCAGCAGTCACACATGTATAATTCATTGGAAAAATAAATTGTCGAGACTTTAGAAAACACACTGCATTTTGTACCGGGCAACACTTAGCTTTTTAGCTTCCAAATTATTTATTATTTCCTACGTCCCCAAGGCCCTGGCCTGACCTTATGCAACTTCTAATTGGCTGAGCTACCACATGGCTCTGTGTGTCTACCCGCCCCTCTGGTGTTTGGTGCAACAGTCGGACAAATCTGCCACAGCTTTGTCTGCAAATGTTGGGGAATAAACACAGGATAAAGACGTTGTCCCTTAGCAAGATTGTTGCTAAATTGTTATTTGTTGTTAGAAGATGAAACTCTAATCTAACGAAAGACTGTTCATTTAATTCTGTCTATAGTTGCCTTTAAGAAGCAATATAAAAACATATTATTATTATTATATTATAGCAATAATTCCAGCCTACATAAGGAAAACCTGATCCTATGCAAATACAGCTGAAGCAATTATATTTTACAATGGCTATGATATGTTAAACTCCTGTATTATTGATGCATATAGCAAGGAAGGCAATGGTAAAAAATATTATATATTAATTAGTTTGTATTGTATCACAAACTAAGATGCTTACAGCCTGTTATTATTGTGATATAGGCTCATTGCCTTGGCTTCTGTATTTTGAGTATATTCAACTGGTTTGGCTCCTCAAACCTGATCTCATCATTGTTGAGTCTGTATTGGAATAGCCTGAAGAGACAGAAAGATGTGAGCAGCATACAACCACTGATGACATGGTGAAAAGAACATACTGATGTGTGTAAGTAGGGCTTTAAAGGCACGCTCACACGTTTTAGCATATTCTTAAATACATTTGATTGCTAAAACATTTTCAGTATGTATCAGCAATTCTTACTGGACTAAACAGATGCCAACCATTGTCCCATTATGATCACAAACATCTAAACTTGGTTAATTGTATTAGCAGTGCTTTGCTCTATCCGTTGTATGAGCTGATCAGTCACACTGCCTTTACACTATTACTCACACAGAGGAAGAACAAGAGAGAGACTGTGGTGTAATTATATAAACAATACTATGTGATATGCTATTAGCACTGAAGAGGGGAGTTTGGGAGACGGAGACCCCAGCTCCTATGAGGTCTTTGTAATTCCCCATTTGATAGTAAGGCTTACAGCAATTAATATGTTTAATTTAAGGATTTAAGCACAAGATACAGGCTTGAGAAGAAAAATAATTATGGTTGTCGGTTGAAGTTTCGGGCGGATCAGACTATTTGAATGTTGATAATTCTTCGTCTATATCTTTCTCTTTTATTGTTACCCCCCCCTCCCTATAATAAGTACACACGCCGTGGTCTCTTTCTGCCTCATACCCCAAGTCCCCTCTTGAAGTCTCCAAGGGACTTAGAGGATGTGAGGAGAGTTGATCGTTGCATTGCGCTGATAAGCAAAAATGTTTCCAGAGCGTAAAAGTAGTCTGTGGTGTGTGAGAGGGATAAACCATAATCTGCACACACACACTCAACTTGACTGCTAATATTTGCATTGGAAATCAGACAGAAGTTATGCTAAGCTTTCCTCCCCATTATAGGTCTGCATGCATGTGAAAGGTCTTCCCCCCGTCTTCATTTGAATATAGCCTCTCATGCATTCGAAAAAGACACATTTGGATGGCGGGTAAGGATGGGGTGTCAATTTATGAGAAAGCAGTTTTTTCTGAAATCATCTCTTAGTGAAGTGGAACCCCCGTAAGCCCCCTCCCACTAGAGCCATGGGATTCATTTTCTGAATGTATAAATCAATTTAAAAGGATAAGTGGCGTCTTTTACAGGGATTAAAATTATTAGACTGCATTTATTTAATATTATGTCTGGAGTAAAGATTTATAATCCTTCAGTAGCGTCTATTTTTGGATATGTATTATTTATTTGGTTTACCTGTAGATTATAACTTCATGATGAAAAAATACAGTATTTATTTATAACATTATCTATGTTATTTGGAAGGCTGTGGTTTTCTCTCTGCTGATAACAGCTTTAAGGCCCTCTTTTCCTCTGATGGCCACGCCCACTCCGGGTATGTTTTTGATGATGATAAAACGATAGAAAGCTCAGTCGGGGTTGCATGTCACTGCAACTTTGAAACCCAACTGGGATTTCACTAGTATTTTAGTCTGTTTGAAAATTCTCCCCATTGTTTTTATTTTAATGAATTCATGTGATCCCACAGACCAGCAGACCACCAATAGAAATGTGTTAATTTGATCAACGCTGTGTTGTGCAGGACTGATAAGATTGGCAATCAAAAGCATTACTGATTCAAAGCACTGTAATTAATGTTGCCTTTATTAAAACCCAGTGATGTAAAGGGGCTGTTGTCACGCATATCCACACAGAACAGGGGGACACCAGTCCAATAGGACATATTTGTACTTATGTAATTAAGTCCTGACCCACGTCAAAGACAATTATATGTGCAATGAAATATTTCTGTTATTTAGACCTGGTTTTGTCCTAGTTTACACCTGTCTCTGTTATAGTAGTGGTTTAGTAGTTTATATCTGGTTTTGTCCTAGTTTACACCTGTCTCTGTTATAGTAGTGGTTTAGTAGTTTATATCTGCTTTTGTCCTGGTTTACACCGGTCTCTGTTATAGTAGCGGTTTAGTAGTTTATATCTGGTTTTGACACAGTTTTACACCTGTCTCTATTATAGTAGTGGTTTAGTAGTTTAGACCTGGTTTTGACACAGGTTTACACCTGTCTCTATTATAGTAGTGGTTTAGTAGTTTAGACCTGGTTTTGTCCTGGTTTACACCTGTCTCTATTATAGTAGTGGTTTAGTAGTTTAGACCTGGTTTTGTCCTGGTTTACACCTGTCTCTGTTATAGTAGTGGTTTAGTAGTTTAGACCTGGTTTTGTCCTGGTTTACACCTTTCTCTGTTATAGTAGTGGTTTAGTAGTTTATATCTGGTTTTGACCTAGTTTACACCTGTCTCTGTTATAGTAGTGGTTTAGTAGTTATATCGGCGAAAACAGCGTGTCGCCGATATTATGGAATCACGTCGGTGCGCGTCCGCGTCCGCGTCCGCAGATCCTAGCTGTGAACGCGATAACTCAAAAACGAATTGCCGGA
>JAVQKC010146402.1:0-35383 GCA_036025475.1 Philypnodon macrostomus | reverse complement strand
ATATACTGTAGTAAAACAGTGTGTCTATATTTTGTTAATTGTCATGAGTTCTTTGAACATCACAATGACTATTCTAGAAGTAAAGTGAAAATAGTGATTAGCAGGAAAATGTGGTTTATGGAATTATATTGAAAAATATACAGATATAAAAATAACATTTGCCAAAAGCATCTTGTTTCTGTACAATTTGCTTTTGGTTGCTAATGGTTAATGTTAGTTTGTTTGTTGAAACTGTATCAAGAATTGTCATCTAAACTTACAGCATCACCTATAATACCCCAAATATCTTCAAATGAAAAGATAATTATGATCTGGAAAGTGACTTACAAAATACCATGTCAACAGTGAATAATTCAACTGCTCATAATAAAATCCATGGCATTTAAAATGTGTTCTAGATTTGTTGATCTTGAACACTGTCCATAGTGGCAGCTGCAGGCTCTATTGAGAATGTGTTGCATGATGGTAGCCTAAAGTCTACTGGGTCAACCCTACAGTGAACCATGCTTTTGGCTCTGTTTGTCCTCCCATTTAGGTCAGTTTGTCCTCTACTCGTCCATTAAGCCCAAAGCCAAAGAGCATCCAGGGTCTTGGCCCTAAACACTGTCCACCTTTTACACGGTCTTCTGACCTCCTTCTTCTGTCAGTCTCCACAGGGCGACCTAGTTTGGTGTAACCTTTGACACAAGACGCTTAGTTTCTTGGTTTCTGAATCTGTGTGTGATATATGGGTTGACATGTCCTTGGCCTCAAATTTTAGATTTATATAATAAGATTTCCACATTTTATCTTGACAATTCACAATTAATGGGATATATATATATGCTCAGGTTTAGTAAAACAATCTTTAATGATAAATAATGGCACCCAAAATATTACATTTACCATCACTTGCTTCTGGGTACTGAAAGCTGAAATGACTTTCTAGCGCAACACATTTCCCTGTAGGGTTGACCCAGTACAGTATAACTTATTCCTCTTTTTGGCTTGCTATGACATTCATATTAGGTATTAGGTATTTATATAGGTATTATATAAAAGGTCATGTTTTCTAAAAAGTCTTTGTAGATTTGTAGGATATCTTGTCTTTTGTATCAAGCCACAACCCCCAACAAAATAGGTCACAGGTAGAAGCCAAAAATGCTTAACAATTTCTGAATTGAATGGAGTCTAATAATTTTTCATTTAATTTATTTTTTTATATATTTCCTAGACATTCTTTTCCCATCACCCAAGTGTGGGCTGAGGCCTGACAATAGGAGACAGAAAATGACTGATGTTACTGCAATGAATGAAAAAAGGACATTTGAAACTCTGTGCCCCAGACAAGGCAGTGACAGAAAACCCTATTTCCCATGGGGCATTGGGGTTACAGGCCTCACAGGTACAGACTACAGATGGGGAGGCTCCAGTCCCTCAGGTCCATGTGTCTTTGAGCTGTGAAAGACCCTAGATCAGGCACAGGGCCAGGAAAATGACTAATTTCAAATTCTTCACTGACACTGAAGACATGTTGGGGGGTAAACATAATGATGATGAGGGAGAATATATGTAGAAATAGGCATTTTTCCTTGTATTTGAGGAAAATCTATAAATCTGTGAGAAAAAATACTTGACATTGAGGCTAACCTATCCAGAATATTTATAGATGGATACCAATTTCGAAACTCAAAGGAAAACACTGGCTGTTAGTCTTGCCAACAATCACTGGCTCCTTGTAATACAATATAATGTGTACAAATAAATACTGGCTGTACACAAAGAAGATGCAATGCCATTAGTCTAACAATAACCCCATTTGGTTAAGCTGCGGGTGACTGAAGCCTGTCCCAGGAACTATGGGCCTTAGGCGGAGTATACCCTGGACAATGGCCACAGGGCTGACACAGAGACACACAAAGCATAAACAACCATTTCCTCTCACTCGCTAGGCTCTAAATAGATTAACCACATGCCTTTGGGGAGTGTACCTGGAAACTGGGCTCAAAATTGTGACCATTTTAAGGAAGAGAAACTTCACTCCAAACTGACAGAAGACAAGAGATTAAAAAATGTCCTAACACCAGTGAAGACCAGTGAAAGAACGAGCGAGTAGAAGCAGGAATGTGAGTTAGCACAGTGGCTACACACTCACAAATTGAGCATCATTTGCATTAAACCTTTGTTGGTCCACCACTGTCACAAAGTCTAACAATCCAGTTGTGCTCCAGCAAATTATGAGAAACACTAAAAGCTTCCAGCCTGTGGGTGAGGGGCCAGTCCTTTGTAAACTACTTCTTGTCCAAAAAATATGAAAGTTGTAAATGACGTTACAAAAGGGAATCAGCTATGGCTCCTGTAGCTTCTTAATAACAATTAATAATGAAATGTATACGGTACACAATAATGTTTAAGGGCACATATGTGTGCTAAATTGTGCATTGGGTTGAATAAAAACAAAAAACTACTGCTGCACATGGCTAAGGACTATTGAGGCTAAGGACTATTGAGGCCATTGTTTACAAAAATAACAATGTCAGTATACAAATGTGTTGACTTTAAATTTTTTATTTAAGTTAATTTTGAGCCCTGCTGGACATTCAGACAGATTGTAGTTGTCATATTAAACTGCCTCAAATAGTTTTCTGCATTTTCAATTATATCATATGTTACAATGATGTTGGGTAGCTCACAGACTCTATGTTGCTAGTCCAGCTTCGAGAAGTAGGTCATTTCTATTAGTTTACTTGACTCTGACTGTATCAGGACTTACAGTGTGAGGTGGTTGAAGCCCACTGTCCTCAAAGTGAAAGCCCGGGCCAACAGTCGGACGTGGGTGAACAGAACTCCAATGGAATCCTCAAAGCTGGTCAATGTCTGAAGAACTGGAGATGTTTCGATAAGGTGACGGTCGCTCTGAGGCTCTTGGACCTAAAACACAAGCGGAGACAAAATGAAATACAAAAAGAAGAAAACTCAGAGGCGACCTCCACTGAAAGCTGGTTAAGATATCCAACAAATATTTGCTCAACTTGATTGTGACTACAAGTCTTTATACATGTTTTGATTTACTGTGTTTTATTTTTTAATTGTGTGTGTGTGTTTTTTAATTTTAGTTTTTTTTATGAAAAAGTGAGATGATCTGGATCAGCACCTGGATCCAGGATTTTAAAAGTACTGTATCATCCTTGATTGAGTATAACAAAGATTTGTATAAAGAGATGTGTGCAGACCCAAACATGGATTCAATGGTAGGAAGAGCTTGTCCTTCAAAAATTCAAATGCGGACTTTGAAAAATGTATGGATTTTATGTTGTTATATAATTCTCTCTTAACAGCTACAAGATCACTGCATAAATCGATGGGGGTACTTCAAGCATATCCTTTCAACACTGAAAACTCATTGGTGCATGATAGTTTTGGCTTGTTTTAATTTGAAAAAAACAAACAAAAAAAAACAAAAAACAAAAAAAACAAACCATCTCCTTTAAATGTAATATACTTTCTTTTTACAATGTACTCCTCGAGGGTCTGTGTTTTTTCTCCTCTGCTAAACAAACTCAACTCTCAACTCAACAGCAGATGGGAACTTCGGAGTCATTAAATTTGAAGTTGAACAACTTGCTTTCTATACTTTGGCTAAATATGGTATACAAGGCGGTCAGTAGATTTCTCTGGTGACTCAGACATCAGGTACAAACCGCCACAGAGTATTTTAGGCTGCTTTCTGAACAGTCTTGTAATAAAGTGCTGTAGATTATGCTCTTAGCAATAGCTTTGGGGTATGCTGAGTTCAGAGTTAGTCGGCTTCAGAGAAAACATAGCCTTTTTTTTTTTAAACTGGAGTGCAGCTCTCTGCTCATTAGAAGAAGTGACGAATGAAATGCAAGGGAAATATATACATGCATGTTTGTTGAATCAAGAGATATCCTTGGATTAATTAGGCCGCTAGAAGCATCTAATTGGTCTCTGTGTGCTACAACTTCAGGCCTGACCAAAACATCTCTTCCAAGGGAAACAGAAACCGAGAACTACACATGACTTTTAGGGAAAAATTGTGTTATTTTCTATAGGCTGGTCCTAATGGTCATCTCTACTGTTTTTAACGTTTTAAAATATAATGTCAAAATAAAAAAAAATGTTCAAAGCTCAAAACGCAACTTGTTTTATTTAGCAAAATACTGTACTTCCTACAGCTCCTGAAATTGTTGAACCTTGACTTAATGTTGTTAAACTTACTCTGCAAGTAAGTAAGTGAGAGAAACTATTGTATCCTGCTGCAGCCATCCTTAAATTAGTGCTTGCAAAGCCCTTATAAGTTTGCCATTGTGATCGCTAAAAAAACAATTTTTAATTTATTTGTACATTTTATGTATCTGTGTCTATTAATCTTAATTCTCTCATAAGAAACCGGGACTTTTTTCTTACGACCCGCCATTGTTTAGATCCACACTATGATCAGAAGGACGGCCATTTTTCACATTACTGGCATCTTCTCCTATCTATTATTTCACACAGAAATGACAAGTAAACTGCTTCCCCTCTCAGCGCTGGTCCGAGCCATAATATACAAGTTTTTTAATTGGATTGCCGTTGTAATGTCATGGTTTCATCCCCCAATATGTCCTTGGAAACCATTCATTCCTGGAGTTTTTTTTTTCCTTCTTTGCTGTTAATTAAGAAACAGCATTTAAATGTCATGCATCATAACTAACAACATCTGACGGGTTCAGCGCTCCTAGGCTGGAGCTATCCTTCAGGGGGAATGGCCGGCAGCAAGGCTTCAAACGTGCGAGAGGAGAGGGGAGAAAATATCAACAGTACTTGAAAAAATGTGTTTTGAAATGGCTTCAAAGCTTCACTTTCAGTTCTGCCGAATCAGAGTCAGAAGTCTTTGGAGAGGCTTGAATGGATGCATGTACATTGCCATAAACCAAAGTAGAAATTTCCAACCAACTGAATGGCCACTTATACAGTTGTCCTGAAGAAGGCCCACAGTGACTGAAACGCTAAAATTAGCCATGCAAAAATAAAGGCTTTGTAACTTATGCTATACCCATCAGTCTTTTTGTGTTTTGGAAGTCAATGTGATCCCCAACTTGAAGAGCACCTGGGTGAATCATTTTCACTTTACTAGACTTACACTCAAGCAGCCTCCCAGCTACAGTTTAACCTGCATAACTAAATGGCGTTATTGTATTTTTTTTCTTGGGGGAATGGAAATTCCTCCAACTGTGGCATTGATTTTTTTTTGTGCAATTCTTGATTGAAGCTGCTATTTAGATTTAGTTCATTCACGGAAAAGCCCTTGTTTTGTCCTTACTTAGTTTCATGTGCATTATGCAATTATCCGTATTGACATTTTTTGTTAATTATTTCAGAACGATGAAGTTGAAGAATGCGATGGTGTGGAAAAATGAAAAAGACAAGGCGTTTAAATGTGGTTGTCGGCTTGGAAAGACCCCTGGCTAATATATGCATGTATGCCAAGACTTGTACATGCATAATTAGCCACGCCACTGCCGGCCAATCAGAAGTCATTAATGTTGCCTCACCTCTGTTTGGTCTGTACTGACATGGTGAAGGCTGGAAGCAAACTGACATCTTGTAACATTTTAGAGAAAAAAAAAAAAAACACCTTCAGGCAAGTAAACTGCTGAGGGCTTTCATTAATTATGCAGCAGCGAGATATAGTCAGAAATGTACAGAATCAGAACATATGTAGACTTATTAGATTATCATAAGCAAATAAGGCTGGTAGTGAAATTATCAGGTGCTGATGTTTGCTTATAGTATAGTAAATGAAAATCTATGTTGATGTTTAGGCCCATTTAGGACTACACAAAAGATTGTTAGCATATGATCTTTTAGCATGTTTGATAATCAGAACAGGACGCTTAAACTAACGTCAGACGTACGGTCTGAAGGCTTCGAATGCTAGTGTCAAAATCTTTTGGTGTTGAAGTTGTTTTTAAATTTTTCAAAAGCAATGTGTTTAGCCAGTACTCAATGGAAGCAATATCCACATGCAAATCCAGTTGCTTGGTTAATAATGCAATTACAACTTTTATTTGAAGACTTCCACACTGGCAGGTTTCATACCAAGGCAAATTTACAATAAGTGGTGTACTTTATTGTGTGCTTCTACTATGTTTTTTACTTGGTTGTACAATGTAGTTTAGTGGAGTATTTTTTTACATTGACCTAAACTTGTGCTCTTTCTCTTTGTACAAATACAAAACTATATAAGCACACAACTAGAATCATACAAATAAATAGGATGTTTTTGTTTCATGTGAATCCACTTGTATTACATTGTGAGGTCAAACATCAGTCTGATCCTGGAGGTTGGTACAGTTTAACAGGGTTTGTCCACTGGGACACGTCCCTAATGAGGCCCATCTCTGAAGCAGATAATGATGGCTCATGCAGCATACAGTGAGGTCCGAGGGCCTGACCTGAGGCCCCTCCCTTAACATCCACCTGTGGGGTGGGGCCACAGGGAAAACACTGAACATGTATGGTTTACTCGTATCAAAACAACAAACTACTGTATGGCTTCAAAACAAGATGGTGGCACTGTCCTGTTTAATCACAGGAGGAGCCTTTTCTTTAGGTGGTTTCAAATTATTTAAGAGTTTTATCAGTGGCCTTTAAAAGGATGCACAGCACTTGGAAGTATGATATTTTATGGACAACTTATTTGTTTTTGAAATACTTTGATAATTGTCTTCATTAAGGAAATTACTGTATTTTTTCATGTAAAATACAACAACAACTAATGTGCATCTACCTGAATACTAGCCTGCCCAGACAGACCCAATCAGCAAACTGAAGCAGGTCTAGAAATCTCTTTAATTAAAAAAAATAATAATAATATATATATATATATATGATTCAAACTTTTATGTCAACTCTTCATATACAGCTGTATTTCCCTATTCCTATTTGTTTTTCTTGTACTCAACACATATTGTCATATTTACATGTTATGTAAATAAAATATTAAATACAAATCTTTTTTATATCAGTTTTTATATATACGTGTTTAATATTATTTGCACGGGGGAAAGGCCACAATAGGGGACCGTGAATTTCTTTGCGCCTTTTGCTATGAACTTCTCTTTCAAGTAAAATATGCTCAAGAAATAAACAGCTTTGCCAACCCATTTCTCTTCTGGGGACCTTGAGACAAACAAGTTGAAGGGGGGATGCCAGCTGAGACCGGGAACAATAAACATATATCTATAAAGAGATGTACATAAATAAAACCCGAGTTATTTTGAGCACATACGAGCAGGGGTTGCACATGAAGGAGGAAGCACAAAGCGGTATTTTTGAGTGAGAAACAGATCAGAGACAGCAGCCTGACGCTCCCCGAAGGCCTTCAGCACGCCGCACCACTGTAATCCTGTTATGGCATCTTTGATCTCGTCTCCCAAATCCTAATTTCAGACAAACACTGTTGACATGTTCGATGTTTCTGGGCACGTCACGCAGAAAGGTAGAAGTTACATGGGAGAAGGGCATGAGGTGGAAGGAGTGGAATGTTGTGATTATTTGTGACAGTAACAAAAATAGTTTCTTATACTTTATGGGTATTGGTCATGTGGGGGTACAACCTGCAATGCCAATTAACTGACATCTAGCTATTTAGTGTTTCTGAGCTAATCTATCATCTATCATCAATATATCAATCGTCAATGACCTCAGGATATTCTTTTTCAAGTTTTCAAGAATTTGACCTTCCAATCATCAAATAAAGTGACATGGGGGTGTTCTTATATAAGGATAACACAGTAACCTGCAGATAGACTAACACATACACAAACATAGTTAGGTTTGACTTGCTAGCTCTCCTTCTGATATCTCTCCACACATTGGTCTAGACGGGACCACTTCAAATACCGATCGCTGTGGGTCTTTGAGCTGAAGTGGGTTTTAATGAGAGGCACCTATAGCACAAATAAACATGAATAATAGAAGATATGTGGTCTGACCTGCAGGGGGTGCGAAGGGTAATTCAGCCAGACTTCCCGGAGGTCCTGCTAACACACAAGAAAGAAAACAAAAACAAAGATGTGAGAGTTGGACTGAGATGGTGAGATTGTGGGTGATATTTCAAGTTAAAAAGTGGAAGAGTTTTTATTATAAAAAGAATTTTGTGAAGTTCAACTTTTGTACAATTTTGAAAGTAATGTGCTATAAAGGACCAAGTTGGATCTAATTATTGATCACAATACTGAGTTTCATGACTTACAACATACAACAGGAGGAAAAACTGCAAACTGCTTAAGAAACAAAAGCATACTTTTTGTTCACAACAATTAGGGTCCAATTGTAAAATGCTGTGAGATCTAAAAACATTAGACAACTCTAATTTGATTTGATATTTGACAAGAGAACTAAAACAAGACATATGTCATAGATTGGTGTATCCTATTTGTGGTAAGTCTTATGCAGCAGATTCCTCCACAGATGGTAATGTGACATGTTTGGGGGGTTCAAGATAATAACAGTAAATGATTCAGTGTCTCTCGGAGGTCTGTATGTACCCACCACCCACCAGGAGTCATCCCAGGGCAGCTTCTGAATGTGAAGAGGGTTAGATGTGTTTGGGAATAGGGGAGTTCTATTATAAGTGCGAATTGTGCTTCAGCAAAATGAAGTGATTGTGAAGTGTCCTTTTAAATAAAGTGAAGAGTGTATTCCTTTACAAGATGGGAATATGCTGGTGTTTTTGTGTGGTAGGTACCCAATACATTTAGTACCATCTTTCCTTGTATGATATTTAGTTTCTAACTTGTGTCTCATAGTTAAAGAGTATTCTACAAATATGTGTACCAAACTTATAGGGAAATGTAATATGTTAGAACACTATTCATCCATATAATTGCTTTTTGTGGATGACTGGAGCTTACCACTATGCCTTAAACGGGCACCCATGGTAAACATTCATTCTCTAGTGACATTTTTTAGTCACCAGTGGTCCACACAAGTCTAATGAAGCTTGTGATATTATCACCTACTGTATTGTGCAATGCATTTTCTTTAGCTGATATGTTCCATTCCATTGTCATGTGTAAGTTTGGTTAATGTATTTTTTTCTATCACATCTTGACATTAAAATAAACATGTCATATATGTTCCCCTGTATTTCTTCCACTGTTTGCTGCACAGAGCTGCTTCCTCCGGTTGCTGTTGTCCACAGTGATTTGTGGGCCCCAGTAATTATACCTCACTGATGCCGGGAACGAGTGGGTTATAAGCTGTTGTTATTCTTAAATCCCACTCAACACTGCCTTAATCATTGTCTTGTGTCTTTGCAATGGCTGTAATTGAAACATTAGCAGCTCGAGTCTAAATACGGAGAGTGGGCGGGCCGAGTGCATGGATTTTAATCACACGCCTTCAACACAACTTGTAGGCTTCACTTTGCCTTTGATAGTTTTATCCACCTTTTGTCCTTGCCTTCTTATTACCCCCCCCTGTTTTGATGCATGGCTTTTATGAGAATATCCCAGTAATTTGTGACTACATTAAATACAAAAACAACATTATTAGCAACTGATACAGTGTTTTCTTTACACAATCACATCCAACAGAGTTAGGATATAAGGTCTGTGGCTTGGGAAAAAAATATATCTTTTGATACTATGGACACACGGTAGTTCCATTGATCCCACACATGTCTATGTGTGGGATCAATGGAACTGTAGACTTTGAGGTATGTTCCCAACTGACACGCCAAGGAAACCAATGACATGATAATCTTTGATATTTTTCAATATGTTCAAATTAAAAACATGTAAATTTATAATATGAGGTTTAAAGAGGCAGTGATAAATGCTGGTTCACAATGGTCTAAAGACGATCATTATTTGAATGGCCTAATAGTTCTGTTTTGTACATGTACATACATATACCATATTGTTCAGACATGTCACTAATTCACTTAAAATGTAGGTCACTGTGGTAAATTGAGCAATCATTCCATATTTAGTCCGTGTTGAGTTGCTACCCGAGTGCTCTTCGCCCAACCCCAGACGAAGACACCTCCAAAAAGAAGCGTTTTCTCATACGTATTGACCGCTCTCATGAATTTTACATCAGCTGCTCAAGGCGATGGTGGATAGAGACGGTTTAGGGCCCACTGCCCGCTCTACTGACCACACACCACCTCATCCCTGTGGTCTCTTGACGCATTCTGAAGGCTTTATCTCCTTGAACCGTTTAAACACCTGAGTGCTACAGATATTTTATGGCACCAATGAGTTAAAAAATGCCAACGCTCTAGCCCAAAACTACCTGTCGTGTATATATATTTCAGGTTTATCATTCAATATTTCTGTACAACTGACCAAATTAGTATTTTTTTCTAATTAGTAAAATAGAAAGAAAGTAAAGTCCAGTAAATAAAGTAACAGTTCCTTAATTTCCAATACATTACGTTATGTTAATTTGAAAGTTTGCCAACTGTATTCCGAGTCCTCTTCCGCATCAACGCATAATGTAGTGTGGTACCCTAAATTAAAATATCAAATTTAAGGCCACATCAATCACCCCCGTTTCAACCGCATGGGACTTGACTTTGTGTCTCACTCTTGCAAGTCGTCGTCCAAGTCAAGCGTGAACAGACGACACTGCTATAACCCCGTCCCGTGAAGGCCTTTGGGACAGTTGGCCATCCATGATTGGGACATAATAGTGCTCTACTGTCTGACAAGCTCCACTGGTCCCGGACAAATTGGTCTCTTGCTGCAGGCTGCCAATCAATTCATCAAAGGCAGTAGTGCAGCGAGGGAATCGATAAAAAGATAGCATCGCTGATCGATAGCAGCATAAAAGCAGTCCAAACGAACGGGCCTCTACAGAGAATGGTGAAGGTGAACAGCCAAATAATATGGGAATCTGCTACTGTGATGTGAAAAGGACAATCATTGAGTTTGCTAGCAATTCAGCAAAGATATTGTGGATTCAAATCTCAAATGTTAGGAAAATTGGAGACCCTAAGTGAATGAAAAAGTGTGCATCTCCTGGTTTGGATCATGTTCAAGGTGTAGCCCATTTAAAGCCCATAGTTGCGGGGATAGAAGATTTATTGAAAGCATACTGTTGAACACCGAGTTACCAATGGCTTTTATGCCAAACCAGTCTTGCCATTTTTCTCTAATCTCTGTGATCATCAAGGCATTTTTACCACAAAACTGTCACTCACTGGTCCCTTGTTTGGACCATTCTAACCCTAGATGAAGATAAGATACTAACAATAATGCAATGTTCAAAATCAGCTTTCCTTTTCCTCGCCATTTGGATGCTGAAAAGTTTGTCAATGCCATGTGGTTGATAATCTATTTGCATTATTGGTAGAGAAGTAGAAATATGTTCTGACTAAATTGGCCAGAGAGTGCAAACACCAATGTGGGCAAGGTTTATTTAATCCAAGAGAGTCAAGGATGCCGTATAACGTAAACAAACTCTTTTAAACAGGACAATACACAACATTGTAGAGCCAGGAACATAACATTTCATTGAAAAGAGCAACCTGAAGAACCTCCTTGGAAAAAAAACATGGATGAAAAAGAAATATATGTTTCCAAAATAAAATGACCAAGGCATATGTTATTGATGTGAATAAAAAGGAGAGACCACCATAAGTATTATGAAAAAGAAAAAGAAAAAAAACGCATACAGCACACACCAACTTTGATGATAATGATAATTTATATAGCGGTTTTCAACACTCAAAGACGCTTTACAATTACATTATTCATTCACTCCACAGTCACACTCGGTGTTTGTAAGCTACTTGTGTAGCCACAGCTGCCATGGGGCACACAACAATATATGCTCAGGTGTGGATTCGAAATGGCTTAAATACATTTCCATTGCTGATATCTTTTGCTACTTTTGGGTGTTAAAAAAGGCCAAACATTGAAGACTCTCAGTAGAATCTCAATATACTGTACCGGCAAGTATCCTATTGTAATTAGATTTGAAAACTGGAAGGAGTAGAGACCTTTATTCTTTTATTTCAATTAATAACAAAAAGGTACAACAAAAGTAAAAAAAAAACTGGGAATTGTTTAAAAAACTATTCTTGGCTTAGTGTGGTAGACAGAAGGCGGTTGATGTGGCACCAAAAACAACCGCCCCAGCGCCATGGAGACCAGCCCTGTAACCACGGCAACCTCTGCTTCGTGTGGTGTGTTTGGTGTGTGTGAGAAAGAGTGGCGCTGTTAATAAAGCCAAAAGAGCGGCCCATGGGCGGGCAGCGAGATTATCATTAGGGTGATTGCTCCTCAAAGTGCCACTTCGCTCAGGGCTGCAGTGAAGCGACAGGTTTCCAAGCGATGACTGCCCAGCTGCTAAGAGCAGACTGAGGCCTGGGTGAGGTTTTATAAAGTGGCAATTGGCAAAATCAGTACAGGACATTTTTTAAAAGCAATTTTTGTAATTTTTCATAATTTCACCCTTACATAAGTATAGTTTTAAATGGGAAAAAATATACAATAGAAGATTTTAGGGTTGATATGAACAAATTAGTAGTTACTGGTTTGTTAAAATTTTATTTTATTTTTTCTAAAGGTAGAAAACAAAAAGCATTAACTTCTGCCCGTATTAATGACTCACTTTCACACTTCAATGACTTTGCATGAATAAAGCCATAGTTTAGTTTAAAAAAAAAAACTACTACAACATATACTAGTCATAGTTTAGGCTTTAGATTTAAGTTCAATACATTAAAGGCCAGATTTACTAAAGGTTTGGCAAATTGTTGTTCCATGCGCAAAGATAGAGCATAGAAAACATGATAAATTGCTTCATATGAGGACATTTGTAACCATACAACAGTACTGAGTTGATTTGAGCTCAGTAATAACAACTGTGATGGTTCTGTCTCCACTCCACTCACTCCTATTGCTTGGACTGCAACTTATACAACTGCTCTCCTTAAAAAGGGCTTTATATAAGTTTGTCCCACATGCTAAGTCATTAGGTCCATATCCTGGTGTGGCTCGAACTTCATGCGCACAATCTATTTATCTTTCCTGATTGTGTATGTATCACTTCTTTATGAAAAAGTTCTTGACAACAATACAATACAACTGCTGTGAATGATGCAGTTTCTATATCAGACAGTTTTGTGATATGTCTCTAATACATCCATCCATGTGTGAGGCTTCTCTGAGACTAGGGACTGTTGCCAATAGCCTTGCCATTGTACAAAATGCACATTTTGTCTTTGTTCATGAATGAGCCTCCTAAAACTCAGGACAAGTCATTTGGATACGTTCCCTAAGTCGATATCATTTGCATATCTCCAAGTGTGCGTGCCAGTTTAATACTGAAATAACCAAAGTCACCAACAAATGTAGTGTCACTTATATACTTACAAACTTCCCTAAATGTGGATGAAAAGAGAGATCATTTGGTGCCATATTGCAGCTCCTCCCCAAAGTCTCCTTCCCTTTGTCTAGATGCTGTAATAACCTCCACCGTAATGTCATTAGCAAATTAGCATCTCCCGTTTCCCCGGGGTGTCTGTGTGCAACCGAGCCAGAGCCCTGTTGTTTTGGGAACTCCAAAAACTCCAGAAAAAGGTGAAAAGAAGGGGATGGAAATAACTTCTCTATCCATGAATGCCATACCAATTAGAGACTGACGTAGAGCTGAGGTTAGGCTACAGTCTGTCAGGTTGAGGAGGCAGGAAAAAATGTGGGGAAATTACATGCAAAAACAAAAGTCTCTCGGATGACGATTGTGGATTTTTACCTCCGGAGATTTAAGTGAGATGTTGTTTTGACTTGTCATAAGAGACCGCAGTGCAACATCTGTGGAGGTAATGACATTCAGAGAGTTTGAGATGAGGGCAAAATGGGGAATTGAAGACACAAGAAAGAGACAGACACCAAATAACAAAGGAGGTTTAAAAAAATGACAGTGACAATAGAGAGAACACACACAATCCACTGTTTCGTCTTGATTTGATTGGTTATGTGCTGGCTTTCTGGAGTTGTGTGGTCCTCAGATGTATGTTTTTATTTGTACCATATTTATTGTAAAATGTATTTGAATTTACATTTCTTCTTATTATTATTATTTTTAATTAAACCTATCAAATATGTACTGTATTTTTCCAATTTCATTTTGTGTAACAGTTTATGAAAATTGGATGGTGTTATATAATATCAAATAAAAATTCCTGAAATAAAATCTCAGCGTTGCCTTACTTGATGCATGCCAAAAAAAAATGAGTGAATTTTTTTACATATGCATTTTTCTGTTTGGTAGTTTTTCTGAGGACGGCAAAGGGATTCAAGGTCTTTCCCTCCCAAATTCAATGACTTCTCCAGGGCTAGAAAACTCAAAGCGTATTGACGTCAATTTGGAGTGTTCGCAAGATTAAAAGAACTATAAAACAAAATGTTGGGCAGAGGAGAGACAGCAGCAGCAGCAGCTCTGTGTTTTGTGAGACTATAAAGAGGGAATGAGTCTGATCGGTGGAGTGTGAATGGAAACGCCACAAACTGAAGAAAATGTAGAGTCCTGCGCTTCTCCAGCTCATCTCATTAGTTTGGTAATGTGCTGTGGGAGCCTCATTGTCACAGACACTGGAGTGACTGGCCACTGGTTTTCTGAAGGTTTTTAGGCCGTTACAAGTAAAACGGGGCGTTAACTCAAAAATATAACAATGGTACCGAATATTCAAGTCTGACTAATCAACAGTAGACGGACCTTTGATGCTGAAGTGTTCAATCTGTGTCCTTTTTAAAAGCTGTAAATAAGGCAGTGTTGGCCAAAAAAGTAATCAACAGCTGGTCCTGGTACTTTTTTGTTCATTTATCCAATATGGCTGTCAATTTTGTAACTTTTTTGGGGGGGATATGCTTGTGGCCTGAGGTGAAATTAACATGGTGATTATGGTGATAATGCTGAAGTTAGCCAATTGTGTAGTGATACATAGTAAGGGAAATGTAATTCTTAAAAATATTCCCTGGGGTGACAAGTTCTTTATATACTGTAACTCAAGTAGTCCTGCTCCAGATCTTGCAAATACCAGTGTTATTTTCTTGAAGGGCAGGCAATTCTTCTCAACATTTAACTTTTTTAAGGACTAAAAAATAGACTACAAAAATAACTTTGTAGCAGGACTGAATCGCTTGTATAACCGACTGAAGCTTGTATAGCTCTGCTGTGTCCATCTGTCTCCTCTCTGAGCTGTACCATGCAGCGGGGGGCAGCAAAACAAACTATTTCAGTCCACTTTTGTCTGAAGACCTTCAAACTACAGCTCAAAGTATCTCAACTCCGTGTTATACAAGCTCCCTGAGGAACCGAGCAACTGTGTGCAATGACTTTTGAACTGAAATGACTGACTGAGATTTATTATAGACATTTCTAAGACTAGGGTTAGGCCATTGTTTATATTGTTCTATTAAATGAAGCGCATTATAGAGCGTGTTATAGTTCCTACTACCAAAATAAGTATGAGTACAATATGACAAAGCACAAATCCCTGATAGCAGCTGTCGAACTTTTACAACACAGTAAATGCACCAAGGGTCTCTCTCAATTCAATGCTGAGGTTCAATGGTCATGCAATGCTGGAAGATATCCAGAGATATAGAGAACAATATCATGGCCCAAAGCTGCAGGATGTTCTATAAACCATAACAGATGGTTATGTTTACAGAAATATATTGCAACTTGTACAAATTCATGCAAGAATATTAAAAACCCAACACTATGTACAGTATTCTTCACTGAAAATTTCAGTTTGACAAACTTTTGAAGTTTTTGAATTTCATAAACACATGTTTATTTAGTCCCAATTAAAATAAGATTCAATTGTTTGCATTTTTTTCCCCACAATTTAACATGTCCATGAATGCCCAAACAAGTTAGTAGTTGGTTCTCTTAAACTCTCAATCTTGTCGCCTCTGATCTGCTCTTTTCAAAGAGCCATCATTTGTTTCTCAAAAATCATCAAAAATTTGTCCTGTAGCGAATGGGACACAGCAAACGTCACAAAAAAACTGGAACCCAATTAGAGATGGAAAACTCACTGGAAATAATTGTGTTGTAATATTTTTCCAGCCAGAATAAATGCAAATACAGATTCATTCATTTATTATTCATGCCTCTCAAACAATAGCAGGTGGCCCACTCAAGTCGGGCAATCTGCAACACCTCCAGTTTGTTCTGAAAAAGCATACAAGCCACGCTCCGGCTGTTTGTAAGCGCTTTCTGATCTGCTCTCGTTGCATTGTTTCATCTTCCACAATAAGATTTGAGTCAAAAGTATTGAGGGATGAAGCAAGATTTATGGGAGATTTCAAGAAAACAGGCTGGTGAGGACACAATGTATGCAGCCAAAGAAAACATACATCCATTGTGTGGGTCCTCAGTCAAAATGTTATCTGTGCAGTGTGTTTGCATAAAAACACAAGGGTTTACAAGAAGAAGAAGAAAACAAATTAGATGAGGATGAAAGCGTGGTGTTACCTCGGTGTTGAAAAGAAGTCGTCCGAAAAGCTGACGGGCCTCCTCCAGCCCTCCCTCCAGATACACAGCACCTGGAAAACAATAGAAAACAATGAGAGACACAGTGAGAACAATGGCACAATACATCAAAACAAATGTGTTATCAAGAACGCATATTCAGCATTGAGATGAATTGTGAAACTAGAGTGCGGAGGTTGAGACAATTACTGTGGTTCAGCTGGATTAATAGTCAAGCCTACTGTCATTGTAGCCTGGTATACCAGCCCCGCCTAAGTGGGGTCTGGTCTCTTGCTCACAGCGAATCATTTCTCTGTGATTTTACAAGCTGCAGTGGCGTGTGTTTTGTTGGCCGTGTCATATACAAACTTTGCCAGTGTGACTTACTTGATAACAGCTGTGTGTAGCCATGTTTTATTGTCATGTCTAGCGTTTCTGAACGGTTTACTATATATCAGTAGACCAGACTAACATCTTTGTATAGAATAGGAGAGTAAGTTGCGGCTGGCCAGGCTACTGTCATTGGTTGTTTGTTTTCCTGGCTTAACTGGGTGAATTAACTAATTCCTACTGTGGAAAAATATGAGCTCACTGATAGCTGATTTACTGTGTTTGGGGGTGGCATTTACTAGTAGCGAGTGATGACACAATCACATCTCCAAAAACTGTCAATTACTAAAAAACATCTGTAACAAGTGAAAATGAATAATAATTTATTTGATCGGATTTTATTTTTTAATAAAAAAGGATGCTGTTTAAACAGTTAACAGCTCGTGTACATATAAATTCATTCTCGGCTCCTCACTTAATGGAAAACCCAAATTAATTGAACCTGACAATGAGTTATAATTGCTTTATTAAAAGTAGAATTGCATTTTTATTGCTTTTTGTTGAAGGAATGACCCCAGGGTTTCTGTGCAGATCTACCTTTCTACATGTGGGCAGAAGTGAAATGGAGTTAGACCTTGGATGGAAAACAGTATGTGCCATTACTGTATGTTGTGGGAATGAGAGACAGACATATTAGGGAGGTCAAGAGAAAAGATCATTCAATATAATTTGCACAGTTGTCAGCCTAATGGGCCATAGCGATTTTAATTCAGAATCAGTTTTACCAACACTGGAGTTGTTTCAAATAAGTAAAGGAGGTGTTTTTTCTTCTTTTAGTTCGATATGTATGTATGTGTTATATTTTCACTATAGCCCCCCCCAAAAAACAAAAACGGTTGGCATAAAGGCCTTGCAGACACAAATGTATTAGGGCTAGAAAAAATGTATGTATGAATGTTATAAAAAACTCCAATGTTCAATGGATGCATGTCTTGTTGCTTGATCCCCTGCAACCCAAAACCATTTTTTTTGTTTGGATTTTGCCTTATGTTCCACATAAAAGGCAATTTTAACACTATGTTTAGTATATGTCCAAGAAATATTTCAATCATCATAGCAGTCCTATCTTGCCCAAAATGGCAATAGCAGTATCCGAGCAGGCAGCCAATGTGACATCAACCATTGTATATCTCCAGAGTTGTTCAAGGTCAAACCAACACAAAGAAACTTGAGTTCAGCTTGAGCTCCGAAGACATTATATTTTTTTGTACATTACTGAATACAAACAGTTACAGCTCTAGCCCACATAGAAACATGAGTGTTTCACACTGCAGCCCATTCATTCAGGGCCCTATGGACTACACAGTGCAATGTCCCCTTTGTCCCTCGCCTACACACTTCTCCACAAAAGCAGGCTCAAATGGGAAAACAGGGAGATTTTTTTTTATATATATATATATATATATATATATACAAGATGTGTATGCACCAACACACAAGCAAGAAAAATATAGAAATCTGACAATTGTCGTCTTCACAGGAGGACATTTTGACAAAATTAGAGCGATATTAAACCTGCATTAGGTACTTTTAACCTAGACCTCTTCAATAGCATTTGGATCCATCTCGCATTAGTAAACACCTAGTGAATCAGGTTTTTCTAATTCTGAGGTAAATGCTCTATCCATTCCATTACAGGATATCACACAAAAGTCCTCCAATCATCTTGGCTAATATACTGGGCTAAAAAAAAATATCATTACTGATTAAAGCAACCAACTAAAAACAACTATCGCTAGCAAAGTCAGAACCTCAGATAATGAGCAACAACGGTCAACATGAACTATAGCATTTACACTTTATGCAAGAACATGTGTGCACTCCCTATATAGTTTACACTAGACATACTGCATTTCAAGTATTTCAAACAAGATCCAAATTTGTTAAAGCTTCATGGGTATATTATTTAGCAATGGCCAGTGTCTTTTGTTTTGTTCTTCTGAAAACTGAGAGACTATCACGTTGCCTTTAAGCTACCGTACAACCATCACACTTAGGACGGGCTCATTCAATTTAGAAAGCAATAACCACCTGGCAAATTGGGTATACAATCGCAGAGTGTTTTTTATGATGTGCATAAATGAGGCGGTAGAAAAGGGCTATGGCGCGCCCACAGTTGAAATAACATGCACAAACTGCTCTCACCAATGACATCAAAAACATATGAGGGATTCACGGTGCGGCGGCGGAGAAGTGCTATCAGATGGCTAACAGGCCATTTAGGCACACACTTCAGCCGAGGAGGAGAGGCAGACAACATAAACCGGATAATAAAGAAATACAAACAAATGGTACAAAGGCAACCTCACTGTCTCCGGTATCCCCGAGAAGTAAACAGTGAGAGATGTTAAAGCTGAAGATGAAGAAATGTTGGTTTAGATTGGGTTTTTGTGACAACCAACAAGCCAAAGCTATGTCTAAGAGAGTTAATATGAGTTTGAGTGTGATCATGTTAGGAATAGCTGTATTAGAAGCAATATTCATAAGGAGAGACTGGCAGACTTGGGAGGTTGTAAAGACTGAAACAGGGATTAGTTGGCCTATAGCTTTTTCTAGAGAATACAATTGAGATTTGAATGTCTAATTTCTCCCAAAAATGATGATTCCAAAATCTACAACAAATACGCAACTTTGAGCATGCCAGGACACCAGCTTGGCCACAAAAAGCATTTGTTGTAAAATGTGTTACAATAATTACAGATTTATACAATTATATTCTTCTTCCTTCATCTTCTTGTTGGGATAATACATATCACGTAACCTGCTCGGGGACATGGCCTTGTAAAACAAAGCTAACTATTGAGTTTAAACTACACTTAAGTCATCTATATAGTATATTAATGATAATTATTTCAATCATTGCAGAAATCAGAAGGTTTTTAGTTGACCCTTTTGACCTGCCAAATTTCAACCTCCAAATCCAGGCAGACACCATAGAAATGTAAGGCTTTCCCACAACCGCAAAACCCAAACAGATGTGAACAAAGAGTGTGTGTTGCATCTTGCCATTTTTTTTTACTGTATCTCTTCATGAGGCCGACCACACTGGGATCTGAAGGGAGCGGTTCGACATGTTTCAGTATCAGATCCGGAGATGCGAGACGTGTGGTTTTAACATATACAGCTCAGTGTGGGGCAGATGTTTCCTCTGGAGAGCAGCTGGAGGAGGATAACTACACCCTTCAAAGAACAATGGCTTTTAAAAGCACTCCTACATATTTCCTATTCCTAAAAAAAACTAAAAACTAGTTTTCCAGATTCACATTTGAAAGATCCATTAAGACAAGTAGTTCTCAAACTTTGGGACAGGCACAAGTGCTGGTACCAGTGACCTGATTTGAAACTGTTCACTGTTAAGTCCTTATTAATTAGTTAATTGTTTCTGTATCATATCCTTGATTTACACATTTTGTGCTAGTCCTGACTTGAGCTCGGATTAGTTTGTGTAAAGTCAATGTATTTCCTCATTTCCCCATACTGGCCATATAATTCATTACTTCATTCATTACATTCACTTATTTATTTTTTTTAATTATAATGTACAGGGAAAAAAAAAACCTTAGAATTAAAAATACATTACAATAAAACACATAGCCACAAGAATCACAAAACTATAGTAACCTTGTTGTATCCATCAGTTCTTGTGCATTTATCTGAGTGAACATCAGGGCTGGAGCCGAGAGGAGTTTTCTTGTTTTTTGATGATGCAGCACATTTGAGAAAGTTCCCCAAATGCCGGCCTCAAAGTCAATGAAGTTTGTGCATTTCATATTAAACTTCTTCAAGTGGAAAGAGGAGCTCAGGGAAGGGAGCTACCAGAGGAGCCCCCGGGGAGTTTAAAAAAAGTATTAAAAAACCCAACGCAACACCTTTACATGTCAATCAAAGGCAGTGTGGATGAAGACGAAACTTAAGATATGCATTTAATTCAAGCTCTTGACGAGGAGGAGGCTGCCCATGCAAAAAGAGTGGCCCAGGGCGATCAAATC
This sequence comes from Philypnodon macrostomus, assembly GCA_036025475.1. Classification (NCBI taxonomy): domain Eukaryota; kingdom Metazoa; phylum Chordata; class Actinopteri; order Gobiiformes; family Eleotridae; genus Philypnodon; species Philypnodon macrostomus. The sequence goes on along the minus strand of JAVQKC010146402.1, from coordinate 14,519 downwards.
AATCGCACAAACTTACTGTGATCATTAAACTGGGTGCTGTACAGACAAGACTGGAAAAGTTAGAGATTAGCACCAAATAGACTCAAGGTGTAAGAGCAGTGTTTACAGAGTTACTTGTTACTTTGTGTTGTCTTGAAAAGAAAGGCTAATGTAAGAATACTAAATAAAGATGTCTGGTTAAGTACTGGATGAGCTTCATACTTGGCTAAATTGACTGTTATGAGGTCACATGTTCAATCAAAAAGCAATTTAGCAGCTGAAGATATAAAACATGAAGTGGTATGGAAACTACAAACTTTCACTTGTATCGAGTTTTGACCCCTTTGCTGTACCCCATACATGGACACATCACAAAACAACCAAAAAGCAGCTCAAGTCAAATATTACACAGTGATTCTCCATATCTCTAACATGAAACTCAGGCCAAATCATTGCACATCTCTTGCTCTACCTCCTCCAGCTCCTTTAGCCTGCTGAGCTGTAGAAACACATGCTCTGAACACGGGAGGCCAACTACTGTGCTACACCTGCCCACAATATGTTCGCACTGACATCAGGCTTGACTTAAACTGAGAACACACAGGAGAAGAGAGAGAGGTGAGAGACATGCTATTGACCCACTGTGGTATGGCAATAACAAGACAAGGTTATACATTAAGTCTGCTGCAACTAATAGAACTTCATTAAAGTCAATGTGTCAGGGAACGCACCAGATTCCAGTTCCGCAAGTAAATTTCCCATTCATTTTCCCCATTGTCTTTTTGAAAAATCTGTGTAAAAAGAATGGGTAACTCATGACCATAAGACACTTTATTTCCATATAAAAAAAAAAAATAATAATAATAAGAAAATAACTTACTTACTTACTTACTGTTACTTCAGGTTATAACAGTTACAAGCAAAAAATATTACTAATAAATAAACTAATAAATGTAATAAGTGTTAAAAATATTTTCATCTGCAGAGTTGTTTTTTGTGTGTGTTTTTTTTAAGTTATTTTTAGGTCAATTGCTTTTACAAGTATAATACAGAGTTTTCAAATGTGTGTAATTAACGATTACAAAAGGCTGCTTCAATACCAATAGAACCTAAGTTGAAGTAAAAACAGCTTGAATGCCAGTTGGTAAATTGGCAAATTTTTGATGAGACATGTTTCACATTCCAGCATAAACTCTTTTGTGAGAAAATAAACCAGTTGAAGTCTGTAAAGGCCAGGTGCTAATGAATCTCACATCTGTCACTTTCTCCCATTCAGATCTGACTGCACTGTGTTATGTTTAGAAATAGATCTAGTGTCTGTGGGTTTTCACTGACCAATAAAAGAGCCCAGAGTCCGGAGCATATGAAACACCAGCGGCTGACACTTGCATTAATAACCAAGAATGAATTATTCACCAACGCTCCGGCTCTAATCCATCAAAACATATATTAAGCTGCTCCCCTCTCTGCTCAGTGCATGGAGACTGTGGAACGGACAAAGAAAACCACTGAATTAAAGTAACGTTAGCTAGAGGTAAACAATTTGTTACTAATGACTGTTTGTTGGTTCAACTGTGGAGAACTGGGCAGTTGAAGCAGCAGCAACAAACACTGTATAGCATAACATCATAACATCTTTACAATCTCATTAATCACATATTTGCTATATTGGAACAACAAGAGCAAAAATATTACTATTATAAAGTAGCCCTGGTGTGGTCTGCTGATGTAGCCCACCTGTAACCTTTCTTTGTCATAGTTATTATATCAACAATTTTCAAATTCCACCTGGTACCAACAACAAACAACCATATTCAGAACCTACAGTGCTCGCGCCGCCATCGAGAGTTCGAATCCGGCTCACGACAGTTTGCTGAATGTCCCTTCCCACTCTTCTCCCTGATTTCCTGTATGCCTATCAAAAATGTCCCAAAAAATATATTTAGTACTATGTCACTTAATCTTTCTTCTGCATTCTGATGTTTGGTATGAACTTCAAGCAGGTTTGGGTACTATGGCCCAAAGACGGTCTACCTAGTAAAGTAGCCAATCAGTGTACACCTGCATGACTCCTGTATATTCTTCATTCAGAGACTTGAGACTGTAAGCATAAAAATAGAACATTCACCACAGCTGACACAAAGTATATTGTATTTCCTTCTCTGCTGTCGCTCTGAGCAGGAAGTGTGTGAGAGCTGGAGAAACAAAAAGAGGAGAACTCCACATGTTCCAAAATTAACAAAGGGACCCACTGAAGACACCGGGCGTATTGTGCAGGAATCTGATATTTGCCAAAGTGCGAGATAATCTTTTCTGTGCGTGGCTTTAATAGGAAGAGCTTAGAGAGGGGCCCGTCACAAAGGGTTTCACCATCTGAATTCCCCGCAGCGGCTGTACCACAATTCCGCACACTGACAGTACCAGGAAATTAGGGCCATAAAAACACAGAGGGAGAAAGATTTTATTGTGCTCAAGATTCTTTTACAATTGTTCAATCAGAAGGAAGCAATTTGGAAGTGGAAACCAACTGGGCAAAGTTTTTGGGGACAATGCAAAAGGAAGAATGTGGATGTGGAGGTGTGAATGCATTGAACAAATGTAACCGAAATTCAGCGTATGTGCACATTTTGTATAAGCTGCATGCATAAATCAGTAAATATAAAATGTTCATTATAGTGGTTGAAAAGTGGATTTTTTTTATTATAATATAAATCATGGCACCAACATTTACATAACCATCAGCCTTTACTGCTCTAGCTAATATCCAAATTGCACCCAGACTGTAAGCACAACCTCCAAAACCGAAGCCTATTTTACAGACTTTATTTTTTTTTTTTAATTCAACCTCTCAGGATAAAAAAAATACTGGAAATACTACTTTTTGTGCCTCATGGTGAAAGGCAGAAATATAAAATAGTAAGTATAACTCTGGGTTGAGAGCCTTCGCAGCAGGGGGAGGGTGTGGTAGAGAATGGGAGGTGCACAGGCCAAAAGAGCCCAAATGAGAATGGCCCAACTCCCGCTAAAGTTAATGACGGCGGATCAAAAAAGCAAGATTTCCATTCAACACTTTGAATTATTCAGGGTTGCAGGGCAGCCATTTGCATTGCAGATGTCTTTGCTGCTTTTTTCCCCATTCGTTCTGACTGTGCATAGTGAGAGAATGGCCCAGCCTGAGGGTTAGGGCTCCAATAGACAGACACTCACATTCGGAGGGAGAGGGAAGGAGGAAGAGGAGGCTTGGCCCATGCAAAGTTGGAGATTATCTGCCATTTTCAACACGGGGTGAGTTCAGCGGTCACTGTGGCACGGAAACAAATAAAACAAAGGTCAGAAAACATGCACAGTAAGCCACAACAGCTATCTGCCAACGCAAATATTATCAATGTGGCATATTTCAGTCATAGCAGCGTTTCAATGGATTTTTCAATGCAACACATGGAGTAAAGACTTTTTTTTTCTAAACTAGAATAAATGTCAGAAGGGATCTAAAGGCATAGAATATAGTAAATATAACTATAAAAGTGCACTTTTAAGACATGTGAGGGCAACATGGGGTTATAATTACGAGAAGATTGGTAGTTAAGGGGCAATAAATAATGGTTTAAAATAATGATGAATTTACCACAAGCACAAAAGAAAACTACTCCATGTACAAACCTAACATGTATTTGCTGTGTATCTCACATTCATTGTCAACATATAAACCAGTGGGAACTTGAGACCAATAAGAGGTAAATGTTTTTCCCAGGGGCATTTGGACAATGGAATAAAATAGCAGCATCTTACATTTTCAGGACCCTCTTGCTGCCGGGCCAGGGAGTCGGGGTCCTTCTGTGTGGAATTTGCATGTTCTACCTGTGTCTGTGTATGTTTCCTCCGGGAACTCCGGTTTCCTCTACCACTAAAAACACGTACAATAGGTTCCCCATTTGGGCCAGTTCTCCCATGAAGAAGATATTCTGAATCTCAGTGGGACTTTCCTAGTTAATTAAAAAGGTCAAATATAAGATTGTTTATTATGTGACTGAGCATATGGCTAGAGTGACGCAGTAAACAAAAGATATAAGCAAAAAACATGATGGCTAGACCAATTTTTAGACCAACAAAAACACACATCTTTAAGTCATGTGTTGTTTGTTGACTAATACAGTCAAGCAATGTATCAAAAACCTAATGGTTCTTATTCCTGGTTTCACTCTATGCCAAGGTCAAAAGGATGCAATTTCACAGCACTTTTGAACGCCCATTAACCAATCCATTCAGTCTGATCACATAATTATAAAACAAATATAGTTCAATTTTTAAGCCAAATCACTGTGGGAAAGCTTGGGCAGAAATTATGTAGTATTAGAAGACTGTGTTGAAAGAGGAAAAAAATGCTACCTTTATACAAATCATGTGTTTGTTGATGTGGTGCCTGCTGCTTTTGTAAAAGTGGTGCTTTGACATCTCTGTCAGACCAAGAGGCGTTGCAAATAGACGAAATGACAGCGCTCGTGTGCCCTGCGTAGCATCTTTGGGAAGTGAGTTTGTGTCAGAGAAAAAAAAAAAAAAGGGAAATGCTCCGAGAGACGTTGTATGACAGAGTGACAGGGTGACTCATCATGGAAGCGGCACTATCTTTCACCTAATAACATCCAAAAGCGAGATCACAGCATCACAAAGGGACATGAAGTAAGTCGGAGACAGTCTGCTTCGCAACCCGGTCTAAAAGGGAGGCGTTTGAGCTAAAAAAGTGAACTGGAGATGACAAAAGGAAAAGAAACATCAGATGAAGTGAGAGCGTTGGATCTGCCCTTCAGCTTCAGGAGACAGGGAGGAGGGTGTTTATGCGTCCCACAGAAAGGTAACGCTGTGGGGGGCGAGCTGACAGATCCCTCCCAGGAAATCTTTACAACATGAACCTGTTTATTCATCACTTTATTAAGTTGAAATTAGACTTGGAGAAAGAGAAAATAAAGGAAGAAAGTAAACGTTTATTTTTTTAATTGTTCCTTCTTATATCAGTACCTCCTTCAGGCATAGATGACTGCTCATTTTAACTAGTTCCTCAACCAGGGTTTCCATTAGCTGTTTTTTTCCGTTTTAAAATGCAAATGACAGGAAAATTTCATTAAAAAAAAAAAAAAAGTATGCTGATAATTATGTGATCCGGAAAGCCGTTTTTGAGTTACGACGTTCACACGTAGGATGCAGATGCAGACTGAGGTGATTCCATAATTTTGACAAAAAACGCTTGTTTCACCGATATAATTACAGGCTCTTAATGACACTGGTGTGCCACATTCCAGGTTTTCCTAGAAACATGAGAAACCTGCTTTTAATATGAAGTAATGACGGAAAATTTAACTTTCATGAATGCATGAATAATATTGTAGTCCTCAAGACAAATCTACTCTTATGTATTATTAGAAAATGCTATATAAAAAAATATATATTTAATATAGAAAAAATGTGGTGAAAAATATGCAAAGAAGCAGAATGGTATAGAGACGTTACAGAAACTGGCATCAGTGTCAAAGAGCCTGCGACAGCCACGGGACAGAATAGATTACGACTTGAGATTCTCTCGATAATGAACCTGTAACAAGTGCGAGCCCTGGGGCCAGCAGGGGGCCGCGCTGCCACTGCATTTTCTGTAAAAGACGATGGGAGGATGGCTTTAAAGCCACCCACTTCTCTGTGCCTATGATGAGAGGAAGGGGCTGAAAGCTGCCGACGCTGCAGCTCTGTGGGAGAGGGGCCCGGCTCCACCCAGGGGCCCGAGGCCCGTTACCAACTCCAAGAGAGATGAAGTAAAGTGAGGAAAGTAATCATCACAATGCACTTTACAAATGCACTTTTTACTCTCTGACCTCACATTTCTACTGAAGTGAGGTTAGGATTGAACAGCAGTTTGATAAATAAACCATACATTTGAAGATGTAATGTCAAAGATACATTTACAAAAACCTACCTCTGCTTACCTCTCTCTGCTGCATGTGGCATCAGATGTGGCCAGGTTCAATAATGTGTTTCACTCATTCTTTATAAAATGACCATACTGCACTAGTCCTTAGCTCCACTTGCAATTTAAAATAATATTAGATTGGATTTAGAGCACTTTGCATGCCCTCCACAGTTCCCACCATAATCAGTGTCTGTTTTGACCATCATCAAAGAAACTATAACAAACAGCTTTTCATTTAGCAAAATGTGTTTTTTTTAACACAATTCCTATTGTTGAGCAAGCATCAATGTCAGCCAAAGCTCATTGCTGCCACATTATTATTAGTTTTCTATTGTTGCTGGGCTGCACTTGACACAGTGATCAAAAGTTTTGGTAAATATTTGATCTTGAAAAAACAAAACGTATAGGCAAGTTGATGCAGATGATGTCAGATTTCATTAGTCTATTATAAAAATAGAATTGTTATATTTAATAGAGTCTTAGAGAGTTAACTTCTTTATTAAATCATATGAGTTAACCTAACATGCTTTGTGAGACCAAACTTAAATTACACAACCCAAAAGTCCAACAAATATGTTCTGATGGTTTTAAATCCTGCAAAGTTATGAAGGGAATTCAACTCATTATGTATCAAAGTACAGTCTCTGAAACACCTACGTAGTGCTGTGAAGTCCAGCACAGAGCACCACTTCTTGTTCACTGTTTATCAAAGAGCAGCCAGTTGTTTCCTGTGTATATGCAAATCAAGCATTTTAGGAATTCATTTAGATGTTTACAGGCTTCATAATGAATTCTGTCTATTGTGGGTCCACATGGATACAGAGGTGTGATACAGTGATTGTGTTGGTCTTGTAGTGGGTAAAACTCACCGATCAGAGCTTCGAAACAGTTGGCCATGGCGTGTCGTAGGTCTGATTCTCTACAGAGGTCTGGGCCATGAGCGTACAACATGAAACGGTCCAACTCCAGCTTCTGAAAAACATAACATAGTACAGGTGAATACTGGGCCCACGCTGTCGTACCCAACAAGGTATACCTGCTTAAGGGTTTATATAGTTAACAAACAATCAAGAGGCCCCGCCCCCAAACCATGACAAAAAATTTACTTATTTGATTTGTCTGGATGTTTGTGAAGGATGTTTAACCAAATTTAGTTAATTTCCCCTAAAATATATTCTTCTTTCACTCAATTCAGTCAATAGGGGGCGGTAAACAAACAGGTTATATCCAGCCCTATGTGTCCAATTTTTCTACTTCATAAAAATGTGATTCGGCACGATAAATTAATTTCAAAGCCTCTAATTAATTAGATAATCATTTTTATCGATTCCCACCACAAATACACTAGTCCAGATCACTGTGCCAAAATTCATGAGATTGTGTTTATGTTCAGCTGAAGAACGTCAGGGCATTAATTAGTTAATTAATTAATCATTATTCAGCGTAGAAGCACCAAAATCAATCTAGTTTGGCATCTTTATGATATGTACCAGCGGATAAAATTTTTAAGTGATCCGGCAATCTGTTTTGTGCATTATCGCTTTCACAGCTGCAACCTGTGGATGCGGAGGCGATTTCCCTAATTGCATTTTACCAATATAATAATGTGGTAAATCGGTTTAGAAGACACACATTTACTGTATTATGTAAGAAAATCTATATATGATCGTCAGGGGGGGTACGGAACTCTCAAAAAACAGAACCATATATAGTATTTGGCTTCATATTACTGGTACCACTGCATACCAACACTGGCCTGAAAGACTTAATTAGAAAAAATAAAATTGTACCACTGTAGTAGATGTTGTGCAGTCATCAGTAGAGCAGACAAAGTAATCTAACGAATTTGAGTTGAGCAACTGAACCAATTATTAAAACGGATGCCTACTATAGGGCGTAGGGTGCATCTTAGGGTATATTAGAGAAAACTGTATTGTTCTCACTAATAATTCTTTTGTTTTCATAAAAGCAACATTTATCATTTGGATATACTATATTTCTGACATTTCCTCGATGTGAGAAAATTGTACAAAATCACACCAAAACTATAAATTTGTGTATAACATCCCTAACACCACCAAAGAAGGGCTAATACAATACTACAAAAGAACAGACATCACTACAGAGAGATACAAACTGCCAAAAGCGCAGAATATGGGACCAAAACATCAAATCAGTTCGGTGTGCACAGACCATGACGCACTTTAGCTCCAGACTCATTCATACCACCGCTCTGCCATCGTCACCTCAGTAATGGCCTCTTCAAAAAGTAATAGCATTTTTGGTGCGGCACATTTTCTTAGCTTCTTTATGGGAATACAAGGGAGGTAAACTCGGGGGAAATGAAAAAGGATTGGGAGTGTTCTCGTTTGGAAAAGGTTGTAGACTGTAGCACTGACAGATGTGGCTCTAGTGAGGTCCAGCTGTGGCACCAGGCACTAGGCCCAGGCATGCACCAATTCACATTGGCGCACAACAGTAATCCCAGAGTAGAAAACTCCAAAAGTATGTAGTGGTAACCTTCATATTTGTAAAATGACTTGTTTTGCAGTTACATGCGGTATTAGGTCTGCATACAATTGGATTAAGTTTCTAGTGAAAACATTAACTTAGTCCTGGACTGGCCTTCTTAGACATGGGCGTACTGAAGTGAAAACTCGGTTGTCCTTGTTTGTTTTGATAGTAGTTCTAAATTTAGTACTGCCGTGGTTTAGCCTTTGACCATGTTTTGGTTTTATTTTTACTTCCTATGTGTTTACACCACTATGATTATTGGCTGACAGAGCAGAATCTCTTTTTACTCATTCATCTCCTACACCAAACGAGATACTGTAGCTGCTAGAACTACTAAAGAAGTAAATCAGGATATTTTAATAAAAGTGAAATGATATACAGTTAATGTACATTAAATATACACTAGCCCAGACCACTGTGCCAAATTTCATAAGATGTTCTTCAGAATAAATGGCTGGATTAAGGTGCTCCAGGGCATTAATTAGTTAATAATAATTATTCATGATGTAACTATAAAACTGATTTGTCATTTCTTTTTGGAGTTATCGTGTTCACATCTGAGGACGCGCAGAGGTGAGGTGCGGTGATTTTATAATGTCACCTAAATGCCGTGATAATTATTATAACAAAAATCAATATTTAGAACCATTTAGGTCACTCAAACGTTCCCATGTGCATTTGTTTAGCCGAGTCAGAAGTATCCCAACTTGACTTTGCTGGCAGTGCACCACAGCCTTCAGTCTCCTCCATGGAACCAGGCAGGAGGCTGTTTAATTACGACGGCTAACTGTTGGTGGTATCCAACCCCCCGCGAATGCGCGCACAAATTAACTCAACAATTCAACTTCTGACTTCTTTTAAGCCTTCCAAGTGGAGTGGAGTGCTGGCGGATTGTGGCGCTCAAGATATCTGAATTCTTTTTTTTTTGTTTTGTGAATGATAATTGTGAGTGTTCTTGAGCTTTGGAGGGGTAAACAACTTGGCAAACGTGGCAAAAGACTGTATCTCGATTTGCTTTAGCTGCAAATTGAAACGAAAAGCCCAAACTAGCGACACAGCACTAATGCAGATTCGGCCGGCTGCATCTTTGTATTCAGCGGGGAGCGACATGAAAGATTGAAGTTTTTAATTGCTTTCTCCACATCACGGGACGATTATTGTTGTGTTCTTTTTACAAACGTGCCAACGAGCGCGGCTTGGCGAAGAGATGGTGCCAGGGAAATAGGGGAAAGGAAGGAAGCGGAGGGACATTGTCATAAAGGGTGGAGAGTGGAGTGGAGAGTGCAAAAATGGCAAAAAAAAACAACAAGCTTTTAAGTCCAATTATAAACCTGAGGGGACAAAAATGCATCAATGGTATTTAGACAGTTATGGAGGAGTTGTGGCCCTTAAACGGTAAAGAGCAGTCTTGGAGTAATCCAGTAAGACCATTCTCAATCCAGGAACATTCTCTTCTAGATTATCTAGATCTTTGCACCAGGTTAATTATCCCACATGTATGTATGAAGAATATTTGATTGTAGTTTGTAAGTACATTTTATAATCTAATAATCTTTTAATTTCCTTTCCATAGCACTATAATGTGTTTTTTGGTGCAAATGAGCTAATGTGCCCAGGCATTGACCGTTGAAAGTTTTGTTGCTGCGTGAAACTGGGTTTACCTTAGCGAGCATGGCTAAGTGTTGATTCTGGACAATGGCAGTCCTGTAAGTGGCCAGCCCTCCTTCTTCTAGGTTTGGGAAAAGGTAATAGAGGTGGACGCTGTGGAAAAACACAAGAAACACATTAAAAAGATTAAGACTATATTAGCCCTTTGTGATTTTGTCCCGCATTGCTTCTTCAAACGGAGGCTTCAATTTGTGAACTGCAACATTCATCATTATAAGCATATTGACTACTTTAATCTAGATTCAAGATTAAGTGCTAAATGGGCTTTTTGTCAAATCAATCCATCAAGTCCAATACTTTCCCATTACACTAAATGGCTTATATTAATTCCAATTGCTTTGTTTTCACACAAACATGACAATAGCCCAACAATTGAGAGACCTTCGTGGATTTGGACAAATATTGAACGCCACCTGCCTTCCTCTCTTTGGTGTTGATTAGAAATGACTGAAATAAATGAAGTGTTTTAATTCAAATGAAATCAAATGACACGGTGTGGTTCGGGAGCCCAGAGACCAGCTGTTGAGGCACCGGAGCGAGCGCTGGACGGGTAGGTTCTCCAGTGCACAGGCTGGGGAGTGATGGGCATCTCAGGCAATTATTCAAGGCAAACTGGGGAAGCATGTTGTAAATCTAGAGCAATGTTAATGGCACTTTTTGTATTGGCAATTTGTGGTCTTTTTTTGTTTCCCTATTTAGCTATTTATAAAACACATTTCAGGCAGTTTTCAGGACTCTGATGTATAAATGTATTTGTCGTGTCAATGACTTCTACAATACAATAATAATGTGTCTGACTGATATATGTCTGAGTGACACACATTACCAGTCTCCGTTGAGGGCGGCCTTGGTACAGTCGTCTCTTGTAGGGTATACTGTTTAGTGTTGTATAAGTTGCCTTATGTCATTTTTTATGTATTTCTGTGTCTTTTATGTGCTGTTGTCTTCTGGACTCCGAGTCTGTAATAATAACATTTTCATAAATCCATTACTCGCCAATTACTAAGATTGTTAAAAGTGTTACAAATTGTTTGGGCATTTCAAATTGTGTTTGTGATTTCATTTTCTGGTTATATTTTACATAATCTACAGCACAATATGTGTGAAAATTATCTGCTGAAGAGAAGAAGATTTTTGGCAGCTCCTACAGTATGGCTCACTATGTAAATTAAAAGCCCTTTGAACCCATGTTAACCTTATGCCAATGTCAAAACTTTACTAAATATTAATGAGCATTTCCTTGACTTTTAATAAAGAGGAATTACAAATATTGCAAGTGCTTTTACATCATCCACTGAGAGCACAAAAACACTGTCCTACCACCCCCCCACCCCCTTTCTGTTGGACACTAACTCTCCATGTTGGGGATTGAAAAATTTAGCTGGCCTGTTTTAGCAGTTCAGCGGATAGCCTCTCAGGGCGCTGCTCACTGGGGGCGGCAGGAGTTGAATCTGCTGTAGCCGTTTAACTGGACAAGAGACTGATAAATAATTCAGAGGTCCGGAGCGCAGGCCAAGCATGTCTGGTCCGCCGCTAACAACCAACCAACGGGAGCGAGGGGAAAACAGAGACAGAGATAGCAAAGAAATAGGGACTAAGCAGCTCTAGTGTATGTGTCAATGTTGCATAAAGAGCTGAAGTTAAAAGCCTGTAAACTGTGGGATGAATCCAGGGACCAAAAGTTTTAGAGTTGTGGAGAACAAGACCAGACAAGACCAGTTTTTAGTGTGTAGTAGGTAGCGCAAATACAAGCTAAATTACATTGCCATCGAAAAAATACTCAATGCATGTAAAACATTTGCTGCTGTGTGCCAAATAAAATATAAAACATTGAATAAGCCCCAAAAACATACTTTTTTGCTTGCTATAGTGTTTTTTTCATTGCCATTATTATTTTTTATTGTGTAGATAATTTGACACACTGTAAATTAAAACCCTGTAACCATCATGGGATTTGCACACCATTTGAAATGCAAACAGTATACCTAAACAATACACGTTAAAACTCTCTGGTCTTGCACAAGTAAAGGTATAGTCAAATCTAACCTATGTTGTTCCCCAGTAAGTTGGAGTCAGTTACTCCAGTGATTCCCAACTGATGGGTCCGGACCCAAAAGAATTTTGGGAATGTTGTATATAGTTTTCAATGCTCAGCTTATTTGAATGCGTATTATTGTACGAAATATGTAAAATGATGAATGTTTAAAATACATCTGCCATGACTATTGTAGTATAAAAATGGAGAAAGACCTTAAAGAATGGGTGCCAGTATAAAGACTGGAAAAAATACTGGGTCTTTGTAATCAGATTCCATTGAGAACCAGTAATCTCCAGGTTTTCGAAAACACACACAAAAACCCTGAATTTCATAATGTTTCTAAAATACAATATGACTGAAAACTGAATGAACACACTACTCAGACAGAAATTGCAGATTTCTTTAACATTTGTGTGATATTATCCCCATGTAAAACTTCCTTGCCTGGCCAGCGTTGTAGACTAATAATAGCAGCATATAATTAGCCCAGCTCCTAGGTAAGTCTTCACTCACCTGGGAGTGAATAACACAGCTACGCAGACAGGCCTTTCAGGAGCCTAATTGAGAGTTGTCATGGAGAATACCTGGCCGTTAAAGGGGGGAAAGAGGAGGGAAAACTACGCCTTATACTTCCAATTATCAGTGAATTATTGTGGAGGCTAAGTCACAAGAAGCAACCTGGAGAAGAAGTGAGAAAAATAGTGACTGATGATAAGGGAAGAGGAGAGAGGAAAGAGGGCCTTGGAAGATAGTTTTGGAGTCAGATTGAATTAGCGAGAATGTCAATCAAAGAGAAGTGTTCTCACCTGGTTAGAAACTCTACAACGGCGTCACCCAAAAACTCCAGTCGCTCATTGTGATTGATCCTGAAAGAAGAAGAAAAAAGAAAAGTTATTCCTTCCTTTAATTACAGGACTTCAGTTTGCAAGGTATATCATCATGCACACTAATCAAACAATGACAATGTGAAAATAGAACAAATTAACAAGTCTTGCATTTGTTAATTGAAAAACAGTACAATTGTAATTAACTCCAACGAAAAGAGTACAAACTATATTAAAAAAAAGTCTCAAAACAGATCTTACATTGCCTCCACTTTTTGTACTGCCTGAGTTACATTAATTGTTTATTTGAGGTTGACTGTCATGAAATAATAGGAATCAGTTTCGTGACATTAGTGCATTTTATAAATATTGGAAAGAGTTGCTGCTACTATTGCACTTGTGGCTGAATTTGAGTTTACTTCATAACATTGTTGGTGCAGCAAGGTCCATCAATTAGCCACTTTTGCCATATTGAACCTAAACAACATAAAAAAATGTGTGAAGTAAAAAACACTTGATTAGGGTCTTTCATATGTGTAAAGTTAAATATAACTGTAAATCCATTGCCTTTATACACAGGTGAACAGACTCTTGAAGCTGACATGTTGTGCCTTAAAAAAAAGCTTCTTGAATATCGCCAGAAATATCCCTTCTCCACACAGCTAGAGTTAATTTTTCTGCCAGCGTGCCCGTCGAGTTTATTAATCACTAAATTTGTGCCCGTGATTGGTCCTGTGGTCAGTGTTGGGGGGAGCAGATAGGACCCCACAGGTGTCACGTACCTGGATGGGGAGGGGTCATCCTGCCCCAGCCGAGACATTATATTAATCAATGTGTTGATGCCTGAAAAATAAAAGAGCAGAGGGCAGGCTGAGGTTAGAGAACAGCGGGAGACCATTTCAAAACAAAAAGCAAGCACAGTGGTAGCATTTGGGGGAATTGTTTTTGGTTTACTGATTGATACAGAAAGTCAATTGAAAAATGTAGGGTAGTTCAAATATCATACTTAGATTATACTTTTTATGTGAAGAGAAGTATGACAAACTAAACACAAATGCATATCAAACATGTTTTATATTCCACTTTCAGTTTTTTGTTGTTTAGTTGTGCGTGTTGTGGTTCAGAGATTGTTGACAAATTTCTGATAGTTTTATTGTAACCCTCTCTGTTCTACTTTATAGACCCAAAGTTGTAACTAGGCCTGTGCTGTCGTCCCCGACAGCAAGGTGTATATCAGCGAAAACGGCCCCATACGTTTGCCCCATACGTTTGCCCCATATGTTTGCCCCATTGTACCAAGTTTCATTGCTCTCTGCCAAAGTGTGTCCAGGGTCCCATAGGGGTCATAAACATGGGGGCCCTATAGAGGCATTCTTTATTTGACCTCTGTAATGTGCCTATGTACATTAAGTATACAATTGCCCGGATCAATGTGTAAAAATTCACGCGATTTCGTTTATGTTCAGCAGGATTACTGGCTCAATAAAAGTGCATCAAAACATTAATTAGTGAATTACTTAATTGTCATTAATCGAAGATGTAC
>JAVQKC010146401.1:0-10719 GCA_036025475.1 Philypnodon macrostomus | reverse complement strand
ATATATATATATATATATATATATATATATATATATATATCATTTGTATTACTATTGTTTTTGCTTGAAAGCACAAGCTCATTTTTTATGTTATGCTGCACTAATAACTACATAATGATCCTTGCTATAATACAATGAACAGGAAATCAGGTAGAGGAGCTTTAAGTCTTGGACCAGTTCACAGCAGCAGAGAACATATTTATCAGAATTTGAACCCCTTTTTAATTGAGGTTTTACATGTTTTTAATGTGTATTTCCTGAGCAGGCTGGAGGGTTATCTTGAGCGTTAGTTACTGCATTTATATCGCAACGTTTTCAGAGAAGATAAGATAATATAATCCTTATCAAATGTACAAGCTCTTCAGGCCACAGGGGTAAGTAAAGGAATAAATGATTAGCTTTAGTAGATTACTATACATATATGACCTTTGTGGTTCAGATTAAGCATTTACCCCTAAACTAGAAGATGGTCACTATAAATTTTCCACTACAGGATATAGCTTTTGACAGATATGAGCTCTTTAAAGTCTGTAATTTTCTTAGAATAATAATAGTTTTAAAAATCTGTAATATGTAGAGGCTTTACAATTACATTATTCATTACCTCCAGAGTCCAATGGTGATAAGCTTGTGTAACCACAGCTGCTCTGGGGGTATGGCTGCCAGTCTCCAACCACCAACCGCAATGCGCCTTGCCCAGGTGCACAACAACAAGCTCAGGCGGGGATTTGAACCAGCTACCCT
This sequence comes from Philypnodon macrostomus, assembly GCA_036025475.1. NCBI lineage: Eukaryota > Metazoa > Chordata > Actinopteri > Gobiiformes > Eleotridae > Philypnodon > Philypnodon macrostomus. The sequence continues at coordinate 9,975 of JAVQKC010146401.1, read as the reverse complement.
CTGGTTGCAGGGTGCCACTGCCGCCCCATATTCATATTCATCTTGACAACAGCAGTAAGTGTTGTCAGTCTGGTGTTGTGAGGTATGTTTTCATATAACCTGCTGTCTGGATGTGCCCTGACAGAGGCAGGACAGGAGTGACAGGAACAGGTTATGTGTTGGCTCCACACAGAGATGAGCTGTGTTTATATGAAGACTGGTAGCTTTAGAATGTAAATTGAAACAGAAAGGCTATTAGTAGCTTATTAGCAGAAATGATGAGTACTCTTGATAAATAATGCAATTTTGTGTGTGCATCTATGCTAAAAAAACAACAACAAACAAACACTGAAGTTCAAACCAAACATCAGAAGAAGACTTCAAACATAACATGGGGTTTATAGAGATTGGTTGAAAAATATGCAATATTCAGTGAGCAGCATTTATGTGGGCAAAAAATATAGTTGTGTCCTTTCTGTTTGACTGAGTCCACTTCATTTTAGTCAAAAAATCTGTTCTTGAAAATCACGAGTGAAAATGAAATTTCATAGAATAATGTAAGGCCATTTGCTTCAGCACTGCAATAAGCCCTGAATACTGTTACTAGAGAAACCAGGCATTAACATGAGGCCAGTTCAACACGCTCTCACTGATGTTGGAAGAAAGTTACAGTTTGATTTCCGGACCTCCTCTTTCTGTTTGATAATCTGCTTCCTTGACTCAGATATCAAACCACACGCCTGAGAGAGAGAGAGCCCCTGTGGTTTCGAGCTGCTCTTTTGTGAATTATAACACCGTTCAACTCAGATTAATGACATTGAGGACATATTAAACCTGGAGTGAAGAAAGGCTGGCCTTATAATACTTCTCCGTGATGTAATATTGTGGGCAGATGTTGTAGCAAGGGCCCAAACATAACAACTACAGCTTAGTTGTGTTTATTGAAGAGCCCAAACTGCAGCTGTGCACAGTAAAGGGCTTGAGATGGATACGCTATCTCTGTCAATCTTTGTGAGTCGTCATAGTGATCACACCTCCATTGCATTGCTAAATTATCAATAGTAATTCATGTTTTTTTATTGGTGGTAAATAACACAGGCTGTGATTGCATTGTGGTTATAAAGGATTATAAATTAGCATTAGCTTTCAAAATCAGCATACAAAGAAAATGGCAACCAGCCGAAAAGATGCAGTATGTTTTATGTCAGTGCCTGGGTACAAAACATTAGCCAGTGATCAAATGCTTCGCTGTTTAACTACGAGATATATGAAAAATTTGACATGCTAAAGCTTGCTAATTCTTTATTATGCTGGACATGTAAGGTTTGGACACAGTATTTGTCAGTGTGGAAGTATGATTCTGTATAATGTAAAATTGCCTAATAATTTGATTTTCAGGCGTGATGAGCAGATAAGCTGAGGTTACATGTTAAAACGCGTGTGTTTGTGCGCGCGTGTGTGTGTGCGTGAGTGAGTGTGTGTGTGCGTGCATGTGTGTGTGTGCGTTCGTGTGCGTGCATGTGTGTGTGTGTGCGTGTGTGCGTGTGCATGTGCGTGTGTGCGTGCGTGTGTGTGCGTGCATGTGCATGTGTGCGTGTGTGTGTGTGTGTGCGTGTGTGTGTGTGCATGTGCGTGTGTGCGTGCATGTGTGCGTGCATATGCGTGTGTGTGTGTGCGTGCGTGTGTGCATGTGCGTGCGTGTGCGTGTGTGTGTGCGTGTGTGTGTGCGGGTGCGTGTGTGTGCGAGTGTGTGTGCGTGTGTGTGTGCGTGTGTGTGCGTCATTTGGAATGTTCCAGAATGGAGGCGACTGGAGCAAAAGTGAGTTAAATTTACAAAATACCTTTATTTCTGGTGAGGGATGGAATAATTCTGAGCATATAATAAACAATAAACATTTCTGTAAGGACCTAAAAATCAGGAATCATGCCACCAGCCTAACCAGGCTCTGACATCACCTACATGTAGCAGAGTTTTGGTCATTTGTCAAAACAATCTTAATTTGCAATATTTTGTGGCTAATGCTAATTTCTCCATTGAAAATGTATTACGGGTTTACCTCCAGTTGCTTCCATTCCAGAATATAGAACTTTCTGTTTACAGACTTTGACAGAGTCTATAGAAGTAACCATTTCCTCTATTTATGTTGAGTTGGGAGCATTTTCCTTTTTATATTAAAATGCTGTTTGATTACATCTTGGGTCGAGAGCACCATATAAATCAAATTGAATTAACTTTATTTATAAGGACCGTATACAATTACATTATGGTCAAGGGGTAGAGATGCTTGTTTCAGATTATAGCTTAGAAAGATCTGTATATCTGTAAATGCCCTGATTCAAATTCTTTTCTAAAAGCAAAAGTAATTCAGGGCCACATCTTCATCTCCAATAGGCTACATCAGCATGTCACACCTCACATAGGCTCTCCATTTGCACGAGGACCGTGAGGTGTGGAGTTGGTGTAGACTGTGGGGGTCTTCACCATGTCCTGCGGAGGAGGAGGAGCACTCACTTAATTACTGCCATTATTTCCCTATAGTCTCCTCTGCACGCGTAGGGCTAAGTGTGAGCCAGCTCATATTAAACACCAGCCTGTTTGTGTGCTTTCTCTGTGGGAGGATGTAGAAATAGAAGCACAGGGTCTACACCGAGGCAGTACTTCATTGTATTCACCAAAAGAGAAACAGAATGCTGGGTGATGATAATAAAAGTAATAAGGTTCTGCAGCTCTAGGTAAACAAACTTTAAAAGTAGCCTTCTCCCATTGATGCAAACACATGCCTTTTTGTGAAATGACAGCTAATTAATGGTTAAACTGACTCTCTCATACAAGACAATCTCATATAATACACTAAAAAAAACAACTTTAGGGATCACTTTCTCATAACCTCTGTGTGATTGTTATGACCTGTACTGTAGGACTGAGAACGTCCAGAGACCCAGGAAACTGAAATCAAAACTTTGCATGCAGACCAACCACCAGCGGGTATCGCTTGTTAAAACGAGGGATGATCTTCTCAAAAATGTGATTAGTCAAGTTTATGCACACCAATGGTCCTGGTTAGTGGAATAGAGCGTAAGATGTTATGGTGTACGTATAGTTAAAGCTTTGACTGTATAGAAAATGTGAGTTTTGCTTGGGTGAAAAACTGCCCACAATTGTCTTACCTATAGGACAGTAACTCAATACAAATGTGTTGAAGAAAGAAACACACAACATTCATCATCATTTCTGTGGCGTGGAACTGCTGCTATAGCTCATTTTATATACTGTCCCTCTGCTGACACGGCACAGTCAAGTTCATTTCTTTTTTCTTTTTTTTCAGTATTTCTAGAACTGCTCACAACTGGGATTTTGTGAAGCCGAATCAAGTATGTATGAATTACACTGCAGTATCTCAAAGACACACAGTTATGCCTTAGACATTGAAGCTCCATCCCAACTGTCCACTTGACATTTATAATTGAATAACTTACCTTGTCAAATGCAGATGAAAAAAGAGGATGTTTTATTAAAGTACCAAAAAGTGGTATCTTATCTGCACCAGCCTCAGACTCAGGAAATCAAGACCAGCTTATGATGAAAATCTGACGAATCAACAAGCACTGTTTTATTCGAGGTCATTTGGTTCATTAATATTTCATACTACTGCAATAGAAAGTAACCGTGAGCATCAGCTGTACCGTCTACACTCCGTCTACAGTGGAGTCTGCATGTCCTTCTTGTGTTATAGTAGATAATCTCTGGGTATGGTGACTGACCCCACCCACCATCCACAGATAGTGTTTGGTGAATTGGGGGACTATAGACCCTTTAAAATGTTTGTCATATGGAACGTTCAAAGTTCGCGAAATGGAGTCGACTGGAGCAAAAGTGAGTTAACTTTACAAAAAAGTAGTGTTTGTGGAGAGGTATAGAATAACTCTGAGCATACAATAAAAAAACAATTGTGGTCGTCAACATTTCTGTAAGGACTTGACGGAAGGATTTTGCCACCAGCCAAAATGCAAAAAGTAAACTAATGCGTACATTAAATAAACATACAACGTGAGGTACTTTCACTAATGTTTCCTAACCAGGCTCTGACATCACCTACATGTAGCAGAGTCATTGTCAATTGTCAAAATCGTCTTAATTTTTAATATTTTGTGGCTAATGCTAATTTCTCCATTGAAAATGTATTATGCTTTTGCATATTTTATTTAGAGCATTCTGTTTGCAAACTTTGAAAGGGTCTATTGATTGACCCTATATGGTTATATATCATTGTACCTGTGATAGGCTCCAAATCCAAACAGGAATAAACTTTAATTAATGACTGGACCAGTTTGTTTACATGGATTAATTATCAATATGCTTTATCAAGTGAACTGACCAAGGGATGTTCTATATAAAATTCTAAACACATGCCAAATATAGTTAAAGTTAAAACTCCACAAACCTAACTGCTAGTGGTAGTTCTGTTTCTGTTCTTTCCAAGCCCTCCGTAAGGTATAAAATGTATGGGTACAAAAGGCAGGAAGTCTCAGTGACAGTCCTTTTGCAGATTGAAGAGTGCCTATATCTCCGACATGTTTGTGATTCCACTGTTGGTTTTTCAGCACAAAGCCCGCAGCCTGATCCTCGGAATACCAATAGGCCTTGCCAGTGATTTGTTTGGTGGTTTGGGAAAGCCTTGCTCCGAGCCTCTTTGTGATGGATGAATTAACACACATTGTATGCTGCCCATTGAGACTCCCAGAGACAAAACTTCCCCTTTCCTTCAGCCTATATCTTGCAGCCCCTTCTCGCTCCATTGCTACAGTCTGCGCGCTGTTGTCTGGTAACAGTGGCAATGTAAGTATGTGATGTTTTCCATTAGGGACCTGCCTCAACAATACGATGTCTCTCGTCTATTTAAAATAACCCACATGCCTAACATTGCATATTAAAAGTGTGGCCATATTTCACTGCATGATCATTATATCTACTTTGCCTTAATCAAACTCCCACTGCTTCCAAGCACACGCCTTTATTTTTCTATTTTTAGAGGTTCGCGTGCTCCTAGTGATGTAGTGTCTGAGGATGCAGATTAGTAAGCTTTACTTCTTTGCCCTAAATGTTGCCTTCTCCCCTCTGGAGCAAACTTCAGGAGATGTGGAAGTCTGTCAGGCTGCTCCAGGGTCCCCAGGCGTTCTGACCTACTTGTTCCTCTGGCAGCCAAACTATGGAGCGGCAAGACTTTAGTGAGAAAAACATGACTGTATAAAATAATGATGGAGTATATTCAGCAGTTTGAGAGAGGACTCACAGTTTAGCAGGTTAGTTCTGGCTGGGTTTGGATTAACCGCATGTGCCAGGAGATCCCCTAACCAGTCCCTATATAGTGCATAGTATAGTGAGCCATTTTTTTGTTGTGTCTGAATGTCTAGTGAATGAAAAGGAGCTCACTCATTTCCCACAAAGCATCTTGAAAAGTAGTGGACAGTGATTGCCACTGTATTGCCAGTTTTGAAGAACAGTGAATTTGTAACATGTAATTACATTGTTATGGTGTCAAATGTATAGCTTACCTTAGCTTATACAGGCGATATAATGTACAATTACTTTTCTCCTAAAGTAACAACAGCTGCTAAACACAGCCTGACAAACTCAGGACACAAACAGAATACCATATTGAAAATATCTGAGCACATGTTTGTTGAGATTTACACACAAAAAAAGAATTGTTTTACTGATTAGTGTCTAACTGGTGCATGGTTCACAATCAGAATGCTGATTGTGTTTTAAACTCGGGACACAATGCATATTCATTATGATTTCTACTCCACCTTTAGCTAAAATTAAAAGTTTGTTTGTATCTTGCAAATGGCAGTGATTGAGGCTTAAATTCAGGCTTGGAAAGGGCACAGCTGTTGCACTTTTGGCTGTCGTTTTGATGGGGCTGCTAGCAAAAAACAAACGCATAAAAACATTCATTTACATAGCAAAGAGTATTTACTCAATAACATCTGGGGTTATTGAGGTTTCTGTGTTTTGCTGAGGCTATACGACATTACATGTACTTCACCTTAGCGCTCTTGTCTGAAGAAGGGTCATGATTTATTAAAATGCTTATCATTTACTCAAAGTTATGATACTATGTGTAATGTGTAGCATCTCTCGCTTGTTAAGGACCCCATAAAGATTTAGCTAATTGCAATGTAGACTGCTGTGAGCTATGATGCTAATGTCTGTTTACTGATGCAGTGGCATACTCGGCGATTCACATTTTTTATGTATTGTAGTTAATTAACACCACAAGCTTTATTATGGTCCAACGGTATGACTTTGACACATTATATGATGTTATCAGCTGTCACGCATATTTCCAAGTCCACCATTCATTTTGCATGCGCAGCGCTCATCCCATTACATGCCTTGTTTTTTCATATGGTTCCCCAGTTACTGTGTGCCACATGATGCATAGCCACAATCCTTTATTTAGTAAAGGTTAGGCTCAAAAATGGTGGATTCCCCTCCGAAGATTAGCATTTTTTCTAAATGTCACAGCTTTCAAATAGAGGGAAAGTAGCACTTAATGGTTCCCCAGGGCCCATTTTTACAGGCTTTTTTACATTCATTGCACCCTACACATTTGGAAGGTGAGTGTGGAGCTGTTTACTGCAATGGAAGCTGGACTGCACACGTAGCTTAATAATGCACACACAGGGCAGTAAACACACTGGACATAAAGAGATCCTCTAGTTCTGAGGAAGATTTCCAAGGAGCCACAAAGCCTGTTTATCTTCGCTGGCCCCCCTACAAAAAATATTATTGAAAATGTATGTATTTGTTCCACAGTGTTCTTAATGAGGTAGATACAATGTAGTTAAGGGCTATGTAAAATGAAATATGACTGAAATTGAAATTGTAGTGTATATTGTGCAGCCTCAAGATGATGTTCTCAGTGTTGACATGTAATGTACACTAGAGCATCTCTTTTTAGCTCCTTGTGTTAGGTTAGAAGTGGACCCCTATGCAGAGGCTGAAACAGTTCAAAATAATAAACTGCAGGCTGTGGTGACAGGGAGCGAGCTCATGGTCTTAGGTCCAAAGGTCCAAGCTGGAGCAGAGTGATGACCTGGACACAGGAAGGACCAGGTAAGTCCAAGACTTGGGTAAAGCAAAAGTTCCAAATAACAATGTCACTAAAAGATTTGGAAAATAGAAGCTCTACCTATCTGGCCGCACGGTCTCTTTGTAGCCCGACTGATCTTCCACAGGTGAGCCTCATCTGCTGCAGAGTAGCCAGCCACGCCCCTGCCAAACACAAAGGGAGGGGGGAGAGCTGCAGAACACAGATCCACACCATGTTTGCAAACACAACATATAGGCTTATTGAAATAGTGTCAGTCCAATTCCAATGTCTCAATAATAATGGAACTGCAACATCCTTTCTTGCTGTTAAAACGTACAATATTTTAAACCATAAATTGACATCAAGTCTCACATAAAAGCATTCACATTTTACCATGCTTCACCCCTATTCTCCTTCTCAGCCACAGTTGCAGAATAGGGCAGTTTTTGAGTGTGTTAAAGACAGAAGGAGAGATGGAAGTGGGAACAGGGTCGAGCGAGGAGGAGGAGGAGGAGGAGTAGGAGGAGGGTATGTGGCGAATAAGCTGTCCTCTCTTCTCTCACGGCTCACACAGTCTGTAGCATCGTGGCACCACAACACCATCTCATCTCTATAGCAGCCTTCAACAGTGGAACTACAGTCCAGTAAAGATCCTTTGGTGAGGAGATGATGTGAGTTTTGTGGATGCGGAGTCGCCGGTAAGATAAAAGATTTTGAATTCTTTTCTTCTGTGTGTGTGTGACGTGTCAAGTGGGTTATTCAGCATCAATGGTTTAGCATCAGCCAAAGAACAGAAACATTATTGGATCAATGTGAACCAACTCAACTTCCGAGGACGTATTGGGAATAGACTGCAGAATAGCATTTAGTCCTGTACTTATATCATTTATAATGTTTTTGAAGTTTTTGGTCATAATAGTCAATAATTGTGTTCTAAATATTTTGGGCATTGCAAGATCAAGCACTTCATGTCTATGTCCTATCTGACAAATAAGGAGACTTTGCGGAAGCTGTATTTATTTATTTATTTTGTATATTTTTCTTCATCTCACACTACTCCGTGGTCTTGATGAACATAACAGGAAAGTGCCTTCAACTTAGTGAGTTTGAGCTTGTGTTGGCGAACTTAAAGCCCGTTCACATCAGAGAGGCAGAGGGAATGCAGCATGAGCAGATCAATAAACAGAAGCCCATGGAGCAGCACTATCTCCGGACGAGGCAGTGTGCTGACTCCTGTGAAGTCCACACAACTCTCATCTCTCATGTCACACATGGGCGGGACAGTGGACACTATTGTACAGGGAGCGTCCTTGACCCTGTGAGAATATTGTATTAGGGAACATTATGGAATAAACTGGTGTGCTATGTTCTAATCATAGTGTATATTCGCCACAGTAGATCTTGCAATAATTGTTTCACATTGCTATTGTTTTAAACCTGCATTACCCACACACAGAAATGGAATCAGGGTGTTGTTGATATTAAAATGAGATTTTTCTGATTTGTATTAATTGTATTAATGCATTTGATTTGATCTAAAGTAATACTTTGATGTAAATCCAGTGAATCCACTGACACACACGTAAACATTACATTATAGATCTGCCCTCCTCTACCGAACTTAAGGAACTGTGACGGAGTGGTATAGTGTTTGCCCTGCAACCAAAGGGTCACTGGTTCAAGTCCCCGCCCAAGTGCATGCTGTAGTGTCCCTGTAAGACATGTCTATGGACTCAATGTGGTTGTGGACGGAGGGGCAGTAAGATATTGAGATGCAAAGCCGTATTGTTCATTTATACTAACACAACACTGTGATGTACGATTACAATACCACAGTTGTGTTAGATTCACTCAGAAGTTATTATTCAAAAAAGTTCAATATTGCATCACATCTGAACAACACTGTGGACACTACTTTTTATTTGAGTGCACAAACACCCTGAGCTCAAAGTGTGGACAAAAGTGGACACAAAGTTTCAAACATTTGAATTCTAAAAACTCAGGTGCTTAAACAGAAAATACTGTCATTGCATTAAAATAATGTGCTTTGTGTGTTTTATGGCATTCATGATAGTAGTGATAGTGTTTCATTTATATGTTCCCTTCAAGAGAGGATCACAATAATGCTGCAGTCTACAAAGGAATACACTGTAAACCCCAATCTGTACTATACAAATATTACTTACTTGTGCTTGTTCTTCTAAAGGGCCAACACTATTGGAAAGAGAGATGGTTCAATTTTTAAAAAGTTGTTAACTCGGTCGATCAGTGAAGAAAGAGAGAGTTCTCCATAAATTGCTATTACCTGTTCCCTGCTCTGATCTGCACCGGCTTGGGCTGATGTAATGGAGTGGGTGTGGCCATCAGGGGGAGAGAGGACCTTAAAGGACTCACCTAATTCAAAGCCACAGTTAAGTGCCACAAAGAAAGTGTGCTAACATTAATTAAGACTCAAAAGACCTACCATAAGGGCCACTTTAAGGTCAGACATTACAATCTATTACTGATTAATGATCTCTGTTTGAGCTTTTTTTTAAAGTGTGAAAAGAAGCATATCTCGCAGATGAATAGAACAGACGCTCGATGCATTGCAATGAATTTGGAGATGTTTGCTGATTGGGATTTGCGTGTATACATAGCTGTGATTGTGAGTATATAATAATGTACTCGGAGCTCTGTGGGAAGCTGGTTGGCCTTCAGACAATCAATGAAATGCATGCAAATTTATGCATAATTTCATGTGTTTATGCTGCTTTACATTTACATTCCCTGTATTGTTTAATTATATCGGCGAAAACAGCGTGTCGCCGATATTATGGAATCACGTCGGTGCGCGTCCGCAGATCCTAGCTGTGAACGCGATAACTCAAAAACGAATTGCCGGATCATTTTCAAC
>JAVQKC010146383.1:0-12811 GCA_036025475.1 Philypnodon macrostomus | reverse complement strand
GTAGGTGTGTGTGTGTTTGTGCGTGTGTGTGTGCGTGCGTGTGTGAGTGTGTGTGCGTGTGTGTGTGTGTGTGTGAGTGTGTGTGTGTGCGTGTGTGTGTGCGTGCGTGTGTGTGTGAGTGTGTGTGTGTGTGCGTGTGTGTGTGAGTGTGCGTGTGTGTGTGTGTGTGTGTGTGTGGGAAGCTGTACTTTTAGTGTTACTTTTAGAGCAAGGCTGTATTTATTCAACTATAACAGCTTGCCAATAAGACTTCTTAGTGTAAAAAAAAAAACTTGAAGTGTTATTCATTAAATGTGTAACTTTGATACTAATCTTTTAGTAATGTGGCAACAGATTTTTCACTCATAACATCTGATGTGAAATTTCACTTTTTCTTTCTTTACATTTATTTGTTTCTTAAAATAAAATATTGATTGCAGTAAATAATGCCTTGGAGTTTTGGACCCAATTACAATCATTGATGAACCACCATATCAAGTGCTGTGAATGATATGTCAGCTTAAACCTTTATACATACATATGTTTAGGAATGAAGTAAGCTGACTTTTGCCATGCTTGCGATAAAATGAATCCGCTCGAGTCTAAATATTGGTGTGATGTCTATGGATGCGGTTTGGTGCGGTCACATTTGTTTGGCTGGTGAAACCTGAGCCAGGCAGCAGCAGCAGCTCGGAGCAGGGCCCGCTTCGGGAGAAGGGCCAGCCTGATTGATCGCTGATGTGGGCTGAGCGAGATGATTGATTGATTGAGGTTGGTTAGGTGACAAACAATGCAGCGCCTGGCCCATCAAGGTGCAGCGCTGTCACTGACAATAATGCCTGATTGCCTGTGTTCTCCACCTCCTACTTACACCCCCACCCCCATTCATCCCCCATAGCCCCCTCTGGGGAAAACGTAAGGTCCAGTACATCACACAGTGTACATTATACTGTATACACAAGCAAATAGCAAGCAGACACTTTTACATATGGCTGCGATACTTTGCAAAAGTATCAATATTATAATAATGACAAATACAATTATTATTATATTATTATAAGAAACTAGATATATTGGTATTATTGTCTGAATTTTACATTGACTATGCTATCTAAGTATCGACAGACATATCATTATCACAACCCCAACTGAATAGGCAATTCCATTACTTTAGCCTGAAAATGACCCCAAAAATCTTTTTTCTACAGCCCTCATGCTTGTATACGGTGTGTGTTGTGCCCACTGTCTTCTACACAATGTTCAGAACACAAACAGTAACTGCCCTGGGCCCCTCATGCGTATTATTCATATTACTGTACATTGTAAAAAAAATTAGTCGCCAGGATATCCCTTTGAGATTAAAGAGATTATCAAGATCAACTTCAGATACTTCCCAGATTTGTTCAAAACTGCACACAGCATCCATTATTCCAGACATAGCATCAATCTGGCGGTGTTCTGGTACAGGGGTGACTAGCCTTTTCTGTGCTTTTGATAATTCATTTTACAAATTAATAAGGTCTGCAAAGTAGCATTACATTTTTGAAATATGAATTTGTGTAATTTCATTTAGATCTTCTTAAAATCCTTTTGTTTCTTGTTTAACAAGGATAAGACTTGGTTTGTGTTCTTGCATAATGTTTCCTACATGTCTGACAGTCTTCCCCGCAGCTCTTCCGCTCGACGTGGGCCGCTTGGCAGGTCTGCTCTCCACATTTCCTATCTGGTGGGCATCACAGGCTTTTGCTTTAATTGCGAGGCGCTCACTGACTGAATGCAGCTTATTTGTATGTTTGTTTGCCTCCCTGCCTGCACTATTGGTAATCTATTCTTCCTTCTTAGCAGGAGGAAAGTCAGGCAGCTAGTGTCTGGATTCATTGAACTGGCAACAGGGTTAGTGCATTATCATGCTGGGTTAGATGTGGAGACATACTTGGCTGGCTTTCCTTGATTGCAACTAAAGAACCAATAGTTTAACTTTTCTGAGTAGTTTGGGACAAAAATACTTAATTTTAAAACTAAGAAAAAAATAACTGCTATTGTTATTGAGAGCCTATGTTCCCTTATCCTTTGCAGCAAAATACATGGATAATCTGAGAAGATCACGTACGCCAGAAGCAGATTAAGTTATTAATCCATCTCTGAATAATAGATTTACATGGCAACAACACTAATTGTCATTGTTTACCATTTTTCTGTTTTTGTATATTGTATTATATGTATCCATGGGACGAGATTTACTTTTTTAGTCATGATTATCTTGGCCGTAACAATTGTGATTAACAATAATATTAGGATAATGTAACATTGTGTACAGTGTAAAGACGGTCTTAAAATGCTGTAATCACAACTGTGCATTTTATTGTAGGCTAAAACTAATGTTTTTATTGCACATTGCACTTGAACTTATACTAAATATAATAAATAATATGATAAAAGGAATTGAGGGGATGATTATTGTCATAATCACGATGATAAAAAATAGCCATGATAAATGAACTGAAAGTATTTCTCTTGCGATATTATTGTATATTGTTCCAAAAACATTTTTACCAGCCTGAAGCTGTATGTAAATAGTTGTAGTGATTTATTGTTTGTTTGGCTTTTCCTTTTTGGAAAATTGTGATAAATTGTGTAAAAAGACCTTGTGTAAAAATACATCAACGAACACATGACATTGCTTCAAGGAGCAATATTATATCTTTAACCTCAAATAAAAGCAATCCTTCCATCTATAAAACTAAAAGTTTATGACTTAATACAGCCTTTTCTGAATCAATCATACCAAAAGGCAAAGACACATCCCACACAACTTAAAAGTCAGGTCTTTATTTGTTTTATTACTATATATATACGTAAATTTATTTGAAGATAGAAATGATGCTTTGGCAATATGCTTAAGTGCAAATATGGAAGATATCCATGAAGAGTGGTTAGCGCCCTTCAGACTTTTAGCAAGGAGGTTGTAGGTTTGCTTCTCAGGCCAGCCCCTGGTGAATGGATGTTATTGTACAACTGTGACTAAATGGCCAATATCCAGGGTTTGTCCCGCTTGAGGCCCATAGTTGCTGGGATAGGCTCCAGTCACCGGCGACCCCTAACATAGAGAAAGGAATAAATAATTAGGCAGGAATATTCTGTTTTATAAAGCCCTGAAAACTGCTGTTGAACCAGAGGTATTTGACCTTAACTTAAACAGGTGAGAAAATCCAGAAACAGAACTATAATCCTATGGACGTTCTGACCACTTTTTCCCCTCGGGCTAGACGGCATGAACTGAATATTTTTGTAACTAAGACTGAGTACTGTATTATAGATCACAACTCAAAGCATATTGCCATCAGATTAATACCTCTCCATGCTGAGAGCTCAGACAAGTGTGAAATATGTTTGGTAAGTGCATAATTATGACATCTGTTAGCCGCAGTCGGAGGCAGCTCTTCACACACTATTAATTGAGAGACTAACAGGTTCAAGTACAGTATGCGCTGGCACCATGATAGCAGCTCTAATTGAAATATGACTGGGGCGTAATGATGATTAAATTAAACTGGAAGATAATCGTCTGACACAAAGATAATTGAGTTGCAATCTGCCGAGATGAAGAATAGCTCATGTAGAGAGGAAAAAAAAAATAATCACACAGGCCTTTGCTCGAGAGGAGAGCAATAATCTTATTTCTCCGAGATGGGGGACATAAATTCAGAGGCCAGATTAAGACAGCGATTAATCAAAGTGGTAATCCACAATTTGAGAGGAATCAGAATGACATATGTGTGCTTTATGCAATTTACTTTTCTCTCTTTGCTCACAGTACTGCAAGTCCAGAGATGATGATTTTTTTTCTTTGTGAGATCCCTTATCCAAGCTCGTAGAATGACATGGTCCGAGTGTAGGGGAAAGTAACGATGGCTCTAAAATAGCATGTGCTTCCCGTAACATGCTTTAGAGTCGGAGTCGGCTGCTTGAAAAGGGATTAACGCTTGTAGGTCGGAGTGTCTGAGTGTCAACCATGGCCCCCCGCTGCTCTTCCAAGTCTCCACCCACACAGTACTGTCAGACCTTCAGGGCTCTATCTACACATGCCACACTCCTCATCTGCTTCGTTGTGTCATCCATACTAAAGGTTGTTTTATTGTAATAGATTCTTCTTCTTTATTAGTTCAATTATTTCAAGTCAAGTCTAAGCCGAGCATGTGCATTATAGGACTGTGTATAATGCAATAAAGAAAAAAGAGAAAAAAATCTATCATTTATTTGTTTTCATTTTCTATTTTCTAGAGTTTGCATTTGGGCCGATTGTAATTACTTACGCCACTGCATGGGGCAGTACCCAGTCAGGCTGTGTGCACACATTAGCTTCTGCTTCACCTTTTCCTGTACGTCTGAAATACCTCAAATTGAAAATTATAGATTTTTTAGGGCCATTAAGGTCAAAGGTCAGTCAGGCTTCATGCACCCAGAGGCCTATTTTAGAGAAGTGAATAATTTAAACAGTGCACACAGAGGTGTAGCATTACAAGACCGGGAGAATAGGGATGAAAAAGGGCAAATTACCGAGGCCAAAGGGCAAAATCAAGAAGCATCCATAATTAGAGGTTACCATGGAGAGTAACTCGGTGTATGGAAACAAAGACTATCGCAACAGGCTCAAGTAGTCAAAAAAAAAAAACGATGAACTAATTGATAATTATTAGCAAAACTCCTAATACTACTGCTGTCTTCTATCCAGTTGACAGTTACGCAACGATCAACAGAATCCCACTCATCCCTGCACCATAGTGGTTATTACTGAAGCTGATAATAACAGAAAAAATGTTATCTAAGATTTGATTGTGCTATTGATGTTAGTGCCATTATCTCCAAATTGGTCCTGATTTTGAACCATAGCAATTGCGATTTCCTTTTCTTTTAGCGTGCTGCATGTGGCACACATTAGACCTGCCATTAGGGTCGATATATTGAACTTTATCTTGATCCATGGTATATTTCATTTATTTATTTACTTTTTGCTGCTTTGCTTTTCAGGTCACATAGAGCTTTGGAGTTGGGTCGGTCACAGGACCCATGTCACAATATGCATTTATTTTTAGGATATCAGGAAAATAATAATATGCTAAATGAATGTTCCACTTTTCCCAGGACTCAAAGTGCTTTTATTCAGACTATGAAGTTTTGTCTCTAGCCACAGCTGCCCTGGGACAGTCCTTCAGAGACATGGCAGCCTCTCCTACCACCACCAAGCACATTCATCTCACAATACAGACAAACATGAAGAATTGAAGTAACCCCTCTGGTTAGTGGATCTGGCGAATGATTGTAAGTTGTTTTTAATATGCTGTCACGCTCCTGGACCAACACACATCCAATTGTTTAGGCGTGTTTATGGTTTACATTCTGTTATTTTCATTTGAGCGTTTGATGTTAAAAGTACAGTCCTAAAACCAAAAACTGGATGTCCTGATTGGATGGGAACAGACTAGTCCTGCCCCCTTTTTTTGCATATCTTTGTAGGCCAGTGGGATACAGTGCAGAAAAGTGAGGGCTGGGGTAATGTGGTCTCCGGCTCAGTGGGTCATAGGAGGAGCCAGGAGGTAGTTCCCAGAAGTGAACTCTGGCAAGGCGGGGCGTCAGCAGGCCTTACCACCGGTCTGCCTCCCCTCTGCCTTCAGCTGCTGGGAACGACGGAGATACCGACAAATCAGTGTTTGTTCAGCCACTCCACAAATATCCCCTCTCCAGATTGCGTCTGGCAGAGGAAACGGCACTCGACTGGGATTCTGAAATGATTATTGGTGGCAGTGTCCTTCTGGGGCTGCTTTTCTAAATGTGCCAATAAATTTCACATGTCCAGCTTTGTTTTGCTTTCATTAGACCTCTAATCTCCGTCCCTGGGCCAGGCTGATTCTGCCATGACTGAGCCCTCTGTTTTCTCTAGAGCCAGTGATTAATGACTGGACATCATCATTACTAATGTGCAGCTCCGCACTTACATATCTGCCTTTGTTGACACAATACCACAAACAAAGCCTCTCTATGTATGTCTAAATGTTTTCATGTGATGTGTGTTTTTGTGATTCTTGTATTCCCTGGCAAAAAAAGGCTTTTATGTCACTGCATTTGTCTCATTTACCACATATCTTTTCAAAGAGGCCCCAATTATGATACTTTTTAAGTAAAGCATGTTTATTGTAGCATGTTTCATTTTCTGAGGCGCTGACCTTCTCAGGAGTTGAAACACTTGGTTTCACTTTTCTATAGCTAGATTAAGAAACATCACCATACTTCTACTTTTCATTGTTTGCACTGGCTGTAGAAGAGAAGTGAGTGTGTGCAGCAGGGAGAAACCGGGCCTTAAAGAGATATGCACCCAATCAGAGCTCAGCAAAAAGGAAAAAACTTCCCTTAAAGATTATATTTCTCTTAAGGTTTTAAATCACACAATGCTAATGTAGAAGTGTCCAAAATAATTTCAAAGAGCTTTTATTAAACATGCAATGATAACCGATATGCACTTTATAATAAACTGCAGTTAACCATATCTTCTATCTTAATATCAGTGACATGCAGGAAAGCTAATGGACTCAAGGAATCTGACCTGCCAACAACCCCACCTATTTTACAACACCGGCATTGTTCATCTTTCCCTTTTAATACTCTATGTTCATCGCAGCCAGCTATTAAGTTGACATTTACAGTAGTTTTATCGACTCTTGAGTGCATTGATTCATAACAGATATGTAGACAGCCCTCTCGCAGGATATTAGTCACCACCAATCTTCCTGTTGCTGTAATTTCATATTTTCCTCTTTGTCTCACCTTTGTGCCCGAGGCGTGGAGACACATGCAGGCTCGGCAAACCATAGCGCCATAAACCCCACCTATGCTGCATTATACATTTGACTAAGCTGAATGGGTTTCCACATGACGACCAGATGATGCATCCTGCCTGCATCAAAAGACAATGTGGAGTGGGAAACTAAATACTATTGTTTCTTTATTCTTTTCTGTTCAGATGAAGATGGACCATAGTTAGCAGGTGCTCTATCCTCTCAGATATCAACATGTTAGCAGTCGTGTGACTAATATGATGGTTGAGCTTAATTAAAGTGATGGATTTGTTAATAATGTGTATCATTCTGAAAAGATCAATTATTTATTTAAAATGATTCTATATAATCAATAAAACAACCAATGTGAACATTCAGTTTCCGTTCATTCTTTGCTCGTGCTCTTTCTTTATAAAAACCTAGCTTTGATTAATTTGAATTTTAATCATTCTTGGTTTGTTTTTCTTCTTTTTAGTCAGTGTTATGTTTTCATATACATCCGAGTATTAAACACCAAACCCAATAAATAGACGCCACCTGTTAAAACGGTCAGAGCCATGTTAGGGTCAAACAGGGTCCTTTTTGATTGGTCACATTGTACGCCCAGAACATGCCACATGCCCTCTGTGGTAACTTTAAAAAATGTTCAGGAAGTTTGGTTCACCCTTTACGGCCCAGGACATTTCCTACTACAGGAGTTAAGCACTCAGGACAGGAAACCATTTGCTGTGGCTGTAAGATCTCTTTAATGACTGTCTAACTAGAAACATGCCGGCCTAATTCAGTGCCTGGAGCCAACGGGAATGGCCTTGCATCTAGACGTTGTTAGAATATTTACTGCTTCTTCGATGGGAGTCTTTTTGACACGGCTGCAATAAAATTTACAAGGAATCCCTTTTTAGCGTGATGGTCAAGAGTTGAAAAACATGCTAAAAAAAGTATCTATGCATTAGAGTTATCATTTGTGTATCCGGACTGGGAACTACGGGTGGCTAGCATTTAAATGGCGTTTGATGTTTTTTGTCCCCAGTTTGCCCTGTATGCTGTTGGCTCATGGTCAACATCATTGACTTTGCAGTGTGTCAAAGAGGGTAATTGTGTCAAATCTCACAACTATAGTGTATGTGAAAGGGTCAGTTTTGCCCTTGGCAAGAAGTTGCTGATGCAAACATATTGAGCTGTTTAGACCTTCTAACGTTTATTAGATTGGTGTCAAATATAGTTAAGCTTTATTCTGGGTCTCCTTTTATGTCAGAAGTACAACATTTGTACATTGAGCAGTGTAGTGAGTTGCTAACCGTGGGATCGGTCATGGGTTAGCAGGGTCTCTACATGTGTTACATGTGGGTGTCCCTGCTCTGTGGTGCTGCTGTGTCAGTGCTCCTGCTGCTGAGGAAATGAGCTGAGACCACCAGAGGTGATCAGGCATGTGTGAGCACACACCAGCATTGGCTGATTCCACTCACTCACTGACTAGGCCTGTTCAGTGACCCACCAGTCCTCAGCCCCAACCTTTGTTTAATAAGGAGTGCCTTTTCTAAAGTGCCACCATGTCTGGACAAACTGACACACTTCAGTTTCACTGCAGCCCCTCCACCCTTTCTTTCTTCAGTGTGGATTTAAACAAATGCAGTCAAACCCAATTAGGGCAGAGTGAGAGCAGCACAGGAGAGGCGCTGGTAATAGTAACTTTGTTCAGCTGGTTCCTGCTGTGACCAGCCCTCATTTAAATGAGCCGCTTGATAACCCTCAGAAATACGATCACCGAGCGACTGAGCTGCACTTCGCTTAGTCCCAGTGGTACCTCTTTAACAGACCTCTCGCCTGCATGTGTGTTTGTGTGAGGACACACACAAGAGTGCCAGGAGACAGCTTTGTAACTCAAAAGTGTTTAATACTTGACACTGACAGCAATTCCATAACTGATATTAAACCATGAAGCCTGCTCTGTGGATGCTAACATCAGTCAGGTCTGACCCTGGAGCTTAGACAAACGGATAAGACCATCTTTAAATTTGACAGGTTTCCAGACAGCTCCAGAGTGAACTTAAAAGTGTTGATATTGATTTTTTTTGTTTTGTCTGGCTTGTCTTTCAAGGGGCACAACACAGATGGGTGTCAAAAATACTGTTATTGACATTATTGCATGTGAGGTAATAGAACTATTGTCCTGCTCACTGTGTAAACATTACAGATATATTGTTTTCACCTGTACTCCCAGATACCAATCTGCACAATGTTTTTGTGGTTCTATTACACAAACATAAACCACTTTGACACAACACAAATAATAGTGTTTTTGTCAAAAATAGAAGAAACTGAAACAAAGAAAAGCAGGTGAAGACAAAAAATCAATTTGATAAGATCTCAGACCAGAAAGGGGCTGTCAATTGAGGTTTGTGACAGGCTTAATTTTTGCTCAATATTTTTCACAGCTGATCTCTGAGCTCTGCTGGAGAACTGCTCAAGGCAGATGGTCCTTTGTCATTGTAAAAATAAAAATCCAATAAACATGGTAATTATATAAAACACAGAACATTGTTGCCAGGATGTAGGCTGTGTTCTCCACTAGTGCTGATCTAAAAAAATAAATAAAGGGAAAATGCTTTTTGTGCCACATATATTAAATGTATTCACAGTGACTTTAACTGCACTGCTATTTCAAAGGGATTGCTTTCCTGGACACCCTATATTTCTTGTTGGATCAGGGTAATAATAATATATGTATATATTACCATTATATGTTTGTGGTTTACAGAGCAGACTGTGGTGGTTTGAAAGGCACTTAAAGGTATAAGGGTATATGTCTAAAAAATATTACTTAAAATAGCCTTTACTGTGACCTATTTAGGTCCGGGTCATTAAGTTCGGTATTGCAGCCGTATTTGGCTATGGTTAAGAATAATAATAACAAACAACATATTAATGATGTGCCCCGGCCACATCGCCAATACTAGCCAATACTAGCCAATACTAGCCAATACTAGCACACTCGGCCCGGCAGCGTCACAGGCACGGGGTCTTGAATATGTCTGATTGGAGGATGCTTATATAAGTCCAGTCCCACTGATTCTGATGAGTATGCATTTTACTTTTGTCAGTTAGCTAATTATTTCAAAAGAATTTAACAATGGTTAACAGAGTGACGCTGGAGATAAGCTCCGAGTGAATTGTTGATTTTTATACTACTTCCTGTAGATTCAGGTCATGTGTTTCTGATGGAGTTGGTGGAGTGCTCTGTTGTAAACATTAGCTCTGGTGCTAATGGTGCACAGTACTAATAGTACTCAGAGGTACTCCCGAGTTGTAAAAATCTACTGATGTCGGAATTGCTACTCAGAAACTCGGAGCAACTCGGATAACCCCCGAGATGAAAAATCCAACATTGCGGTGCTCTATTTTTCAAGAAAGTGAAAAATATTAAATAAACTTGTTTTAATTGAGCCAAAACCCGGTACCTGTTAGCGAGCTATTATGGTGTATTTTAGCATCTCACCAAAAATGCTTGTTGTTGCTAATCCTGCTAACTGCTACATGCAGCTGTTAACGTTGTAGATTTGTTTATTTCCGACTTATTAACTGAAACGCTTCAACTCGGAGATCACTCCGAGCTCCGAGTTCTGAGCTTCGAGGATACATACACATACAGGCTCCACATACACACACAGGCTTCACATACACACACAGGCTTCACATACACATACAGGCTTCACATACACACACAGGCTTCACATACACACACAGGCTTCACATACACACACAGGCTCCACATACACACACAGGCTCCACATACACACACAGGCTTCACATACACACACAGGCGTAGACCGTATAGAAACCACCTGACCACCACCAAACACACCATCCCAATCACAACAACACATTCATTCTATTGTCTAACCCAGAGACAGAATGGTAATCAAGCTAGTTTGAAGCAGGTATCAAATCACCAACTGTCACATTCTTCTGCTAAAGTCCAGCACACCATAGCCTCCAGTAACTTACTTACAGCCGCTTTACTATAGCTGCTTTAGCCAAAATATTCCTATCCCAATTACTATAGATTTTCTATACTTTTTATTTTTACACTTTATTTCATTGACCCTATTCATTGTCCTATTTTTATGCTATCTGTCAGAACTGCTTGTGTGTGATCAATTTATGAGCTATCAACTGTCAACTTAATTCTTACTATTCTCAATCCTATAGACCACTGGTTCCCAAACCGGGGTCTGGGGCTCCCTAGAAGGCCGCGAAGGCACTGCAGGGGGCCCCAGAGAGTCAACAAAAATGTTTTTGTCAAGAAATTTAGCTTGAAATAATTAGACGACTAAATTATTTTTCAAAACATATTATTTTAAAGCTATTGACTGGTGATAGACTGTGTTGTTTCCAATGTTTTAAAAACGAAATTTCAGCAAAATAGATGACCAAGTTTTGTCATTTGAAAGAAGATTTAACATTAGGGGGAGTCCCGCAACATTTTGGGATTTTTTTAAGGGGGCCGTGGCACTGTTGACTTTGAGAATGGCTGCTATAGACTATATACTGGGCTACTGATAGATATTGGGTCCAACCAAATAGTGAAGTGGAAAAAATGCTCTCATTTGAACTAAGTAGTATATCAATAATATAGTGTCTGTGGAGCAGGGGTGGGCAATATGGTGAGAAAAAATAGAATCGTGATATGAGGTTACGACAATCTGCTAATTTGGAAATCATGTTACAGTACTATCATTTATGCTCTGCTCTTCACCGTCATTTTTACTGTAACAATGTCAGTGTTCATATGAATAAAAAGGAAAATAAATAGTATTTAGTAGGGCAGCACGATATGGGAAAAACATGCAATATTTTAGTGTATTAGTTGAATATTGCTATATCGGTATTATTGATATATTTTGATGGGAATTCTATTCTGCAGAAAGAGTTGCTGTATTTTCAAAACTACTACAGAATAAATAAGGAAACAATGCCAAATGAATACAAATATAAATAAATCTAATAGTCGACACAGTTTTTATGCCCAGCTCCATATATATAGTCTTCTGTCTAAGACTGTATAAGTTAACTAAAATCATGATAAAAATTTTAATTGTGATCTTGATCTTAATAAAATTGTTATATTATATTTTTAACTTATCGCCCACCCCTACTGTGGAGGAATATAACTTTGACTCTTGTAAATATGTTTCTTCTTCTGTGTTTTGTACTTCAGAGTGCTCAGCTTTTGGCAAATCTCCCCTGTCTCTCCGTTCCTCTGTTTGTTTGTGTAGTGTGTGT
This sequence comes from Philypnodon macrostomus, assembly GCA_036025475.1. Classification (NCBI taxonomy): domain Eukaryota; kingdom Metazoa; phylum Chordata; class Actinopteri; order Gobiiformes; family Eleotridae; genus Philypnodon; species Philypnodon macrostomus. Next base: position 719 of record JAVQKC010146383.1, on the reverse strand, counting down.
ACTTGTTTTGTGTGTGTGTGATTGTGTCTATGCATGTTGTGTTTTTGTGCGTGTATTGTGTGCGCTTCATGAGGTCTCTGTACATTCCTCTGCTTCACGGGGGATGTTTACATTTGTGAAACTCTAAAGCCACAGAGTTCAGGCAAAGAGAAAAGAGGCTTGGGAGAAAGCAAAGAAGAAAATAATACAAAAATCAAATGTAAGATGCTGTGTATACACCAACATAACATTATTAGGTAGAGTATTTTTAAATAAAGTGGTCAGTGCAGACCTTGGTTGCAATGGTTAGCTAGTAGTTAGTATTCTATGAGCTTGAACTCTGGCATCAACAAGTGACTGTGAACACAATCGCTCAAAAAATTTTTGCTGGATCTTTTTCAACTGTTGCACACATGCACATATTATGAAGACACAGAACTGGATTGACTTTGGTACTTCTATTAATGACAATTACATAATTAACTAATTAATGCCCTGAAGCACTTTAATTGAGCAATTAATCCTGGTGAACATAAACAAAATCTTATGAATTTTGTCACAGTGATCCGGACTAGTGTATATTTAATGTACATAGGCACATTACAGAGGAATGCCTCGATAGCGCCCCCATGTTTATGACCCCTATGGGGCTCTGGACACACTTACTTTGGCAGAGAGCAATGAAACTTGGTACAGTGATTCTCCACAGTGTACCCAACATAAAATATTATTATGACCCC